>JABEVN020002194.1:0-22243 GCA_013146195.2 Codonopsis lanceolata
CAACTCCAACCTGCCTCATCAAAAGACAAAGAATCTCGCCCATAATATTGACCGCAATACAAGGAAACGCTCTATGTCGTGGACTTAAATCTTCTAGGAGATTCACAAACCTCGCCTAGTAGCCAACAATGTTCGTGGACAACCGGGCTATGGCACGCTGCCTCACCACCTCAACTTCAAGCACCTCTCCAAGCTCTCCAAAACGGGCTTGTCAAAGGTCTACCTACGGTGTCCGCCGACCATGACAGTTGTAAAGCTTGCCAACTAGAAAGCTTCAAGTCTTCCTTCAAAAAAAGTCCTGCTTCACAAACACCTCTTCAACCCCTCTGCATATGGATCTCTTTGGACCAATCACACAACCAAGATTTCAGAGACAAGTATACACTTGTAGTTGGACGCATCTCAGATTCACTTGATTGAAACTATGACATCCAAAAGATGAAACGTAGATGATCTAGTCACAGACTTTTCGAAGACTTCAAACTCAAAAGCTTGAAGACATTTGTGACATAAGATCGACAATGGCACCGAATTCAAGAACAATGGTGTAAGTAACGCGGCGACCATGGATCGGCCACAACTTCTCTCGCCACATTCTCAACAAATGGTGTAGCCGAACTAAGAACAAAACTCGATTGAAGCAAAGAAGAACAATGCCGGCGTTAAACTTCCAAAGTATTTCTGGCGTAAGCCAACACCGCATGTTTCACCTGCATCGTACCCGGTAAACAAGTTTCATAATAAACCCATATGAAATATGAGAGGAAGATCCCCAAACATAGGATTTTAAAATCTTCTATCAGAAATGTTTATCTTTTTATAATGGAAAAGAATATAGAGGAAAATTTGATGCAAAATCGCACTAAGGAATTTTTCGCTGGGTTCCAAACATTCAAAAGCATTTCGCATTTTTAAAATCTAATTTAAAAATCTTAGAATCCGCGCATGTTTGTTTGATGAATATGACTTGTTAGAGCCTAGAGAGCTCTCGAACGTTGTAATGATTCTCATAATGATGAGACAGTACAAATACAACATCTACTTCCACCTCATCGTGAAAACGGTAAATCGCAACCATCAAGTACCGATAACCCTTCACCCAGAGATCAGGAACCTGCATCGAGCAACAACTCTTCACACTTCGAACCCATCTCTTCTCGCTTTACCCCAAGCATCCTTACATCACCTCATCCTTCTTGTTCACTGTAAAATGAAGGTTTTGAAGATCATATTTCTTCAAACTTATTTGTGAATTCTCAACCTACTCGAATTCTTAAGGGAAGAACCCACCGTGTTGATCTTCCTCCAATCATATTGAAGCAAGAGATCATCCCATTTCTCAAATCATCGTGATCTCAACACAGAGTTCAGACGAGAAATAAAGTTCGAGAAGAAACTATGTTTGCTTATGCATTTGTATCGAAACTCGAACCAAAGAAGATTGATGAAGCTATCGAAGATCATAACTGATTGAAGTTACGCAAGAAGAGTCGAACCAGCTTGAAAGATGGGCGTGGAGATTAGTTCAAAGACCGATCGATCATCCACACATCTAAGACTAAATGGGTTTTCTAAATAAAAGAGATGAAGATGGAAATGTCACGTAAACAAAGCTAGACTGTTGCTCAAGGATACCGACGTGAAGAAGTGAATTGACTTTGATGAAACTTTTGCTCCTCAAGCTGCTAGACTAGAGGCAACGTAATCTTTCTAGCCTATGCCTCGTTCATGGACTTCAAAGTGTATCGGATGGATGTAAAGAGTGCCTTTCTGAATGGTGATCTTCAAGAAATCTGATATACGTGGAGCCTCCAGGATTTTTATATTTCAGACAAACTGGATCACGTCTACCGACTCAAGAAAGCTCTCTACGGCCTAAAGCAAGCTCCTAGAGCTTGGTATGAAACTCTATCCAAGTTCTTAATTGAACAAGGATTCGTGAGAGGAAGAATAGACACTACTTTATTCATCCTCAAGCACAAAGGCCATTCTCTTCTGGTACAAATCTATGTGGACGACATCATCTTTGGATCAACTAACCAAAGCCTGTGTAAAAGATTCGAGAAGCTGATGCAAAGCAAGTTCGAGATGAGCATGATGGGTGAACTTACCTACTTTCTAGGATCTGCAGATACAATGGACTTCTGATGGAATCTTCATCACCAAACAAATATGCAAAAGAACTAATCAAGAAGTTTGGTCTTGATTCAGCTAAAGGATTCGAAACTCCAATGTCTACCGACTGCCATCTTGACAAAGATGAGAAGGGAAAGCAAGAAAACATGACCAAGTACCGAGGAATTATAGGTTCACTTCTTTACCTTACTGCTAGTAGACCTAACATTATGTTTGTTGTTTGTGTTTGTGCTAGATTTCAGGTAGATCCAAAAGAGTCACATTTGCTTGCTGCCAAACGTATCATCAGATATGTCTCAAAAACAACTAATCTAGGCATCTGGTATTCCAAAACCAATAATTTCAATCTAGTAGGATACTCAGATACAGATTATGTAGCCTGCAAAGTGAGCAGAAGAAGCACCAGTGGGACTTGTCAATTCCTTGGAAATAGACTTGTCTCATGGTCTTGGAAGAAACAAGGATCGCTTGCAACTCAACCACGTAGCGAGAATACATTCTGCAAAGCAAATTTGCCTCAACTCCTATGGATGAAGCAACAACTAGTGGACTACAACATCAAGACCGCAACCCGCCCAATCATGTGTAATAACACATCGCAATTCGGTCTCAAAAATCGTGATGCACTCCAAGACAAAGCACATTGATATTCGTTATCACTTCCTCAAAGATCATGTGGAAAAAGGTAACATCAGTTTGGAATATGTTCCAACTGAGCATCAATTGGCGGACATTCTCACAAAACCACTGGATGCCACCAGGTTTGCTTATTTAAGGAGAAATCTTGGTATGATTGATCCTACTTCTTAATTTCAACATTTTGTTAATGTTTCTTTCATACCGGTAGACTTAGTTTTAGACTAATCGGAAGATGTAAGTCCTCCTTTACCGGAAGACTTAAAGTTCAGTATTCTTACTTAGTCTTTTTTTTGCTAAAGAGGTTTCTAAAGCAATAATGGGGGTCAAGGATAAAATTTGGTACTTAAGAAAATATCTTAAGTTCCCGCTTTCTCAAACTGATATTTTCTCGCCTTTAAATAGTCCTTGAACCGTCATTTGCCAAACTTTACGAAACCCTTTGACAAAATATTTCTCTCTCTACTCTCTTTCTCTCTGTGTAACTACTTACTGCAAATACAAGTATTTTTTGTTTCTTCTTCTAAATCGACGACAATGGTACGTTCCTCTTTTCTCTACTTGAAACTTTCTACGTACTGTTCTGCATTTCATTTCATAACCTAAAAATTGCTTTGGAATTCAAACGGTCATTTTCGAGTTTCATATAGTATTCGCCATTGTTGTTCTTACAAACCTAGAATACTAACAGTCGTTTATGTATTTTCAATGTTCATTCTTTTGAAAACTTCTGTCTTACATTTCTCGGGTGTGGATACTCTAAACATCCTAGGGTTTCAAGTTTTTGGTTCAGAAATTCTAATTATTTCAGAAAACCTTGAAATTCCTACTTGTTTAGTTGTTGAGATGAAAAACCCTAATTTTTGTTTGTGTTTCTTCTAGGCAAAAACTAAGCACGACAGCGGGAAGAAGCAAAACCCAGAATCTGTCACTCTTCCACGGTTGGATATCAACCTTCCGGGCTATCCAACCTTTCCAGTCGCTCATGACGTCATAGTCGCCCTGGACCCGGTCATATTCGTGGATGTGCATTGACCTTCAATCGATGCCAATATAGCGCCGTCAAAGCTTGCGAGGACATGGGCGCCTGGGATTACTACCCTCTTCGCCTCCAGCGAAAAAATTATAGCATCTTTCTGGAGCTCATGAACAAGACCGCTCTTCGAGGGTGGATTCGAGGCCGTCCCATCTCCATTACCGCTAAGACAATCTCCACTATAATCGGCGTGCACTACAGTGGAGCTCTTGTAGCAACCATGGCTGAGGCTGCACATGCCTGGGAAGCCACGAGGGGAGTAGAAACCTACAGGGAACCCCAAGGGAAAATGCTCAGAAATCTTTTCCCTCTAGGCATATCTTTGCTCAAGCCACCTTATTGACAAGGGGCTTCGCATATATGATATGTTTACGGCCCAACAAATCAACTTGTGCGTGTCGTAATCGTTATCTTCAAAAACTCAACCTGGGGCCATCATCTTCAACGAGCTAAAGCAAGGTGGGTGGAGAAAGCCAGAACAACCCCACTTGCAAACGGCCCGCCGTCGTCAGCTAATCAATGCCCTTCTAAGGGATGATGATAAAGTCAACTCTTCCTTGAAGGAAGATGAATTGATAGTAGTGGCCAAGGAGAAGCAGCTAACCGCTTCGTTCTTCAGGAAGTATTCAGAATACGAGAACAAGCGAAGACTGCAAAAGGGTCTACCGCCCGTTTCCATAGACAAAGTGGCCAAGCCTATGCCTATCTTGGTTACTCGCTTCAACATGGAAGCACATGACGCAGCTAGCAGGACCTTCAAAAGGCCTTTGCAAAATTTGATGATCGTGGCGCGTCCTTCATCAAACGCCAAAGACTTGGGCGATGAGAATGCGATTGCTTCGAACCAAGATGGCGACCAAGGGCAAAGCAAAGAAGACAAGGCGGAAGAGGCTACTCCAAGCGAAGAGGAGGCCAAGTGGATTAGGAAGGAGATGAAGGAAGGCCAAAGAACAAGGCACCGAGGCCAATCCGGCCATTCTTCACCTCCACCTACCCAAGCTTGACCATCCTCAACGCGACCACCTACCCAAACCACCAATCACCCTCACCATCTCCGCACCCACTCCCAAACCTAAACGAAGGAGACTTCGTAAAACCTTTGAAGACCACCAGGTAGTCACTCCGGCCTCTACCGATGAAGCGGTGAGTCTCCTATTCGGCTACCGCTAAGGAAGAAAAGGAGAGCTGCGGTCCCAAACCTTCTACCGCCACCAACCAACTACCACTTCTGACCGACGCTGACAACCCTCAGCCAACCCTTCATCTATTCCATCTACCGGCGCCCAACCAACTACCGACGCCCAACCCTCACTTGTCAACCCTTCATCTATTCCTCACCGAGTCATCTACTCAGAGGAATTCACCACCTCCGGAGGAGCCTATCCCTCAGGAGGAGCCTCAAATTCAGGAGGAGCCGGCCGAACCCCTCCTCCTCCTTCACCCTTCAACTACTCACCTGACCCATCTACACCTTCCTCACCTCCCTAATCTCAACCAACTTCATCAGCCACACCACAGCAAACACCAATCCCTCCCGCTCACCATTAGACTCTGTTGCTCCCAAGTTCCTTTTCGAACTTTCGTCGATGCTTGAGCCTATTTACCCCTACCCATCAACCTCCTCAACCTTCTCAACCTTCCCTTAGAAAACCAAAATCCCTCTTCTACCACTGCCCCTTCTTTACGGTTTTCTACGAACCCTTCCGAACCCTCCCATATCGGTGATAATTCGACGATATGCAAGGCTAGATTCCCCACCAACCCCTCCTCCACCTCCACCTGTAACCATATCTTCCTCTTCTTCCTTATCCGACTCTTCCTCTTCCGACTCCTCTCTCCCTCGATCACAACAACCCTTCCAGCCACCCTCTCCGGAAGAAGTAATCCATATTGGCCAAGCTTCAACGTCAACTCCTCGGCCAATGATGATGAGATTTTGACAATTTGGGCCGCCATATATGAGCAGGGCGGCTTACAAGCATCACTACCGCTACGAAATAGCCACTTTGCGTCCAAAGCCAATGACCGCGCCGCCCTTCTACGACAATTCCAAGAGGATGTGTCGGACTCGATTTGGGCAGATACGACACGACTTTACCGATGTCAAGATCAACATTGAAGCTCAACGAGATGAGTGTGTCCGTATCTGCTCCTCACTTTTCTACGAGTTATTCCATGCCATCACTCTTCATCTCGACCACGGTCGCCCTCCTGTTCTAGAGCTCAACAACTTAGCTCGAGACTCTGCTCACAACGTAATGAATGCCAACCGTGATCGTGATCTCGCCATCACGGAGGAGAAGCAAATGAGGTCAATCAACGAGATCTTGATGGAAGAGAACAACCGTCTTCGTGAAGAAGCTGGACTACCGTTCTCATTCCACGGACCTCGTGATGCGGATAGCCGAATAGAAGCGAGAATGGAAGAGCTTGAGCGAGAACGAAGAGAAAAGGAGGCTACAGACAAAGGCAAAGGGAAAAGACCTTGGTAGTTCATGCATCTTTTCTTCCCTTACCTTTGTATTTATCTTTATTTTTTTGAAAACTCTGTGATATGTAAACTTCTTGTTTATAAATACAGAAGATTACTTGTTTTTCAAAAAGGTTATCTTGTTTAAATTCTTGTTGCTTTATATTCATATCTGTTCAGCATTTAAACAATCAGTTTAAATTTATTTGAACTGCTGCTAATCTGTGTGCTATTCTATGATTCTCTTATTTTTGTATGCACATAGATTAGTCCTTACACTTGAGGTGCTCTTCTGTTTGATAGAGGCATGTCTTCCGCAAATTTATATATAAAATCTCTAAAAACATGCTATTATCTATCAAATAGTCTGTTTTAAAGCCCTCATTTGTAGTAATGATGACCAGATATAAATATGAGGAGATTGTTGATTCTTATGTTAGATTTATATTTGCTCAGTACATTACATTAGTTTTATACTTCATGGCTAATCGGTAGCGTATCGATTAGCGTGGCATGTATAGAACTTTGCCTAGTATAGTTTTTGTAGTACTTTTCGGGTTCAACGGAAGACCTCTCCATATGCTTCATCGAAGACACGCTTTCGGCTCACCAAGCGGTAGACCTCGTGTCCACCTAATCTTCTATGACGTGTCCTATCCAGTAAAGATTGATTGGATTAATTCAAACTTATCCTAAATCGTTATTTGAATTAATCCAAGACATTCCCTGACATATCAAGCCGACGAAAGCAACCTTTTCTGAAAAGCAGGAAGACTTTTCGTCCTGAACAGTGAAAGCAGGAAAAGCAGACTGTCCCCTACTTTCTGCAACAACTCTCAGATCTGACACCTAAATCACCCACTCTTTTGAAGATCTCATAAATCATTACTTGCTCTAGGTATCGTGAAGGCGAAAATCCTTGGTGACCCCATGCATTTAATGCATTGTTGAAAAGAGATGTTGATTTATTCGTGTTCTCCAACGGATCTTTTGAAGTGCACCTACTATAAATGCTGCCATTGAAGACTGGAACAATAGCAACTGTACAGAATAAATCGAACACTTAAAGGATTGCTCCGAAACTTCATAACTCCAAGTCTTTCAGCCCAGTGCAATCAAGAGATCCTTAACAGATCTAGAAGTCCTCGTCAACAACAAGAAGCTGCTCTTCAACACTTACTGTTTTATCTTCTTGTTGTTTACTTCCATTAACTATTCTTACACGCGCAATTAAATATCACGTATTTGAGATATTTAATTCCCTAGACAAACACAAGTCAATATTTTGTACACGATCCATTAGGGATATTCTTTGTAATTGATCTAAGTGGAAAACATAGTGCACAATTTAAATCCAAGGTTGGCCCTTTGGTGGTGGAGCACTCACTCATAGTATAGTGTGAACCATCCCAAAATACTTGTGTTATTCCTTCTTGTTTGTCTAATACTTGAACCGCTTAAATACTTTGTTTATATTTATCCATTTATGAGAACTTAAGTAAGCGTAAAATGTCTAGGTAGTACTTATCGGCAGACCTGGAACAACTTCCTTGAAGGTCTTCCGCTACTTGATTCTTTTCGATAGATTGCAAGTAACTTTCAAAGAATTTACTTAAAAGTTTTAAGTGTATAATAAGCTATTCAACCCCCCCTTCTAGCTTATTATTGTGCCCATTGGGACCCACAGGAACACATGCGGTACCTTCCCTACACCAATTTCAAAGAAATAGTAGAGATAGGAGCCCGTATTGATGATGATATACGGACGGACGATTCTGAGCCAATACGCCTCCTACCTCTTTCCGTTACTCTAAAGGGAAAGCGACGCCACACGCACCAACTGTCAATGTGGTAGGAAATGCGTCAGCTACTTTTCCTACCTAAAATTATGGCATTCCATGGTCTTATGGGACGGACAGATCTGTCAACACAGTCGGAGGGAATAATGGCCCGGGCAGAAATTTTAGAAATCAGAACCGCCATTATGATGAGCTGCAAGCCTCCCAGTCTGTAATCCTGCAGGGGATAATGGCACAAGGAGTGTTAAAGCCCATGGAAAATTATAAGCCACGGACCCCACGGGACACGGAATCATGCCCGATCTTGTGAATATCATCATTGCGGTGGTCACCTCATCGATAAATGTTATCTGCTCAAAAATGCTATTCAAGATCTTATAGATGATAAGGTTATTGAAAAGCCCACTCCCAGACCAAATATAATCAATAACCCTCTACCTCAAATCAACATGATTGAGGTTGATGACAACTTCCTGGGCATGATAGGCAGAGTTTTGACGAAGCTCCTTGGCGAGTTTGGGTCTACTTCTAATAAACCTCTGAGAACTAGTATACTACGAGGCCCACTTTTGGCCGCAGATCGGTGGACTACTTGGGATATATTACCCCTATTCCTTTCCCTAGCCTTACAGTTTGGTCATCTACCAATCCGCTCCCTAAAATTGAGGATCTCAAACCCAAGGTCCTCAATAATGTAATTAACCCTGTACGGTGTGCTTTTAATAATAATCTAAACGTCTTTGCTTATTTCTTAGTTGCACCTACATTAAAAGACGCATTAAAAATAATAATAATAATAATAATGAGTCATTTAATAGGACCCAAAAGATAAAAAATTATTTGCTTGAGCTTGTAAAGTCGGTAGAACCGAGAGACAACATCATCAACACAAGCGAAGGCGATCCACTATCAATGCAGGGGAATTTGGACAAGGAAATCAAAAGAAGTCAAAATCGGCAACTCCGCAAAGTTCGAAAAGGATAACACTCATGGATCTCCTCAAAGAGTTCGTGGACATGTTTACAGGTCCTATGAAGATGTGTCGAGGGGACCCATCCATAGCCAAACAGGACCCTTATATGTCGGATGCTCGGCCAATCGGACAAAAGCTCCACGCATCAAGCGAGAATGGTCACTACAAGTTGAAAAAAAAAGCATGAAACGCCATGCGTCAACTTCATTCGGGTAAAAAAAATCCAAGAAAAAAGAAAGAAGAAGAAGTAGTAAAAAAAAAAACACAAAAAAAAGAGTAAAAAAAAAGAAAAAAAAAATACCGATCATGTCAATATAGTGATCATTCCCAAGCCAAGGTTTTTTCATCAACGGCATGTTGGGTTATAGTCAAATCAAAGGCAGCAGGAGACCAAGAAAAGACCCCATTTACCACCCCTTGAGGGACCTACTTGCTGGGGGCTACTTATCAAAGGCTGCTACCCCTCTCTTCCACGATGTGCCGTATATTGTCAAAAAGATCCGGTCAGGAGATGCCGTACTCCTCACAAAGCCAGGAAAGAAAAGATCTTGTTCAGCCCTCCAATCTCAACGAGTTTAAAAGGTATCATGCTTGAGCTACCCTATCCGACAAGTGCTTCCCTCTCCAGCCCGCTAGGCTGAAAACCCGAAAGGGCGGCCTAGGCAAAAGTTAGGGCATATAAAAAAAAATCAGAAAAAATAAAAAGGAGAAATAAGGGCTCACTAGGCTGAAAACCCGAAAGGGCGGCCTAGGCAAAAATTAGAGCCCAAAAAATATATATATATATATAAAAAAAGAAAAAAATAAAGGCTCGCTAGGTTGAAAACCCGAAAGGGCGGCCTAGGCAAAAGTTAGAGCCAAATAAAAAAATATATATCAGGAGAATAAGGAGAGGGAAGGCACTCTTTGAAACCTCGACATCTTACCTCCAATCTTCAGCTTGCAAGGGGGCTCGACTAACAGAAGAAAAAGAAAATCCACGACATAAGCTCGCAATAAAACACTAAAATATAAAATTTTTGGGTCCTAAGGTGCAACTTAGGAATAATTGCTAAAGGAATTTAGATTATACATTAATTGCTTGTACATATCTATTATTGCCTATACGCCCTTTGTTTCCCCCAGAAAATATCCCTTCTTTTGCGGCTTAAGCCCCAGTGGTCCATCGATACTGCGGCGTCATGCCCGGGCCCATATACTTCTTACGCAAGGCCTGACGAAAAGGCTCGATCTCATCGGCATGAGACACCGAAGTGTCCTCGTCAATTTCATCATCTGCTTGCCATTGTCTGAAAGCGATAAACGACTTGGATTAGATCATTCATTGCTTGCCACAATCGATTGCGAAGAAAATGCGGGGAGCTATGAAAATCGCCTTATGCCAAGAGTAGCCCTGCATCAATCATATGGCCAAGAACAGGAGAGAGGTATCTGCCTTTTCCTTTCCCCACATATACTCATAAAAAAAAAGGGGATGCCCGCTCGAACCCGAAGGTATTTTCCTTTAAAATCCATTTTGGAAATACAGCGTGCCATTACCCGTTAAGTCGGTATAGCTTTGCTTTGTGCGTGCGTCTTGAGTCTGCATGTGTTTATTTATTTTGCATCATATAAAATTATATTGCATTGTAAATATTTGTACAGGCTTTCAAAAAAAAAAAAACAAAAACAAAAAAAAAAAAAATTTTATGTATTGTTTTGCATATAAATAAATGTTTTGCAATCTAAGTATTATAAATGCATTTTGCATCTTAAAGATATATACTACATTTTGCATTACTGCATGCATGATAGAATAGGAAAATACCCATGCATCATGTTAGTAAGCATCTTATAATTTTTAGGCATCACATTTACATTAAATAAAGTAGTACATGCATTCATCATGTGCATTCATTATCCAATAAGCTGCATTAGGGGTATGCTTAAAAGGAAAATGAAATGTCACCATTCATGAAAATAAATATTCTTATGGCATTCACTATGTCCCTGCAGCATAAGCATGCATCATATAGCCCCATTTGCATTATAAATCATGCATGGTAGGGTCAAATAGTGACCACTAGTTTAATCATGCATCATATGAATAAATTGCATGAATTGCATGCACCATTACTTAATTGCATCATTTAGGCATAAATAGGACATGCATAAGCATTATTAATAAAGTCAGAAATGCTTCAAAAGTACCACACAATGCCAAAATCTAGCAGATCAGAAGTATTTCCGGGCAAACAAAAAAAAAACAAAAAGACAAAAGAAATAAAAAAGACAAAAAAAAAAGAAAGAAAAAAAGAGAGGTAATAAGCATGCAAATAAAGAAAAGTGGCAGGCATGCAGAATAAAAAAAAAACAAAAAACAAAAAACAAAAAATGAAAAAAAAAACAAAAAAATCGGGAGAGGGGAAAATGCATGTGCAAGAAAGAAATTTTCAGGTACATGCAACAAGAACAAATGCGGCGGCAGAAGAAGAAATTTTCGGCTGAAGCTGAAAGATGGAGCAAAGAAAGAAAACAACAGCAAAGAAAAGATGATTCCAGCTGATACCAAGAGATGCTACAACAAGGAAAAGGAAGTTTTTGACCAAGGGTTAGAAGGATCAGTAAAGAAAATGCGGTAGCATCAAGAAAAGTTTTCCAGCTAAAGCCGAAAACAAAGCGGGACAGGGGAAAATATTTTCCAGTGAAGGTGGATGATAAAAGAAAAATCGACAAAGTGCAACGAAGAACATAAATAAAAGCGATGACAAAGCAACATCGGCCGACAATTTCTTTGCATGAACACGACAAAGGTAAAGGAAAGGAAAGTATTTTCCTTTTTAACAATGCATTTGTTTGATGTTTGGAAACTTTCCTTTAAAGTGCGACCGGATTGATAGGGAAAGGTTTTGTTCTCCGTTGAAGGCTGAGTTCCTAAGGAGGCAATGCATTCCATGAATTTTGGCTATGTGGGAAACTTTCCTTTAAGGGGTACACATCCCCGGATTTATAGGGAAAGGTCTTGTTCTCGATGAGGCGAGTTCCTAGGAAACAATTCACTCCCATAGCCACAAGACGAACTACGTTTGGTCTGATTCCTTGACTAAGGATACGTAGGCAATCTATCACGGTAGACGCGACCATCACAGCACATATTTACCCTTGTCGTACTTATTTGATAAAGCTTTGCTACACTTGCTCATTTAGTATTGCCGCACTTGCACCACAACACTTACACCGCCATATTTAGTCCCCAGCTGAGTGAACTACGTTTCGGTCTGATTCCTTGTTTAAGGATACGTAGGCAGCCTATCACGGTAGGCACGACCGTTGTACGAGTGATAGTTTAGGTTTTGGCCTGAACTACGTTTGGTCTGAGTTCCTTTATTAAGGGATACGTAGGCAGCCTACACTAGTAGGTCCGACCATCAGAGCACATTAAATTTATATCTGCTTAAAACTACTATAACTTTTTATAACCAACTAAAAATGTCTAGGTTATGGAGTTTGGATAACATGTTAACTGTGCATTATAATTGCTACCAATTGCATTCTCTCGTTCTTAAATGAACGAAATTGGAGAGTCTATTGTTTATCAACGATGTTCGTCTACTCAGTAAGCCTTGGGTTACCCGTAGACTCCATCGTTGAGGGGCTCTGTAGACACCCCAATTTCGTACCCCTGATATGTGACATGGCATAAAATATCAAGAACTGTTGAAACATTAACAAATGTCAAGTTACAGGGTCGAAAATGCAAAAGGAAAAAATAGGATGCATGAACAGTGAATTGTAGGGGGTGAAAGTGCAAAGAATGAAAGTGGGAAAGTTGGCATGGTGCCGCACCAAAGGCTCTTGGTGCCGCACCAAGGAGTCCCTTGGTGGCACCAAGACATTCACTTTTGCTTCTCGCAGTGGCCGAATTGTACAATCCTTGAAGCTCGCGGTACAACTGATCAATGCAGGATGAACAAACTGAAGAATTCCCAGCGTGTCCCTCTCTCCCACTATAAATAAGAGGCCCCGGCACCTCATTTCAGCGCTCATTTTCATCGCAACGAAGCGCTGAGAAATTCTCTCTGCGTTCCTTCGAAGCGAATAGTTAGGAGAGGTGTGAGATAGGTGAGTGGAACCCCCTAAAGTATCCAAACCCCGTCCAAACTCCGCCAAAATACATATCCACCGATTATAAGTAATCCCTAGCTTAGTTGTTAGGTATCCACCTCACTTCCCCGGCCCAAAAATCCCAAAGTAAGCCATTACTCTGCCCGAGTAACGAGCTGAAAAACACCCTCTATAAGCCGTCATTCCGCCCGACCAAACAAGCCAAAACTACCATATATAAGCCGTAACTCTGTCCAAATCAAAACAACAACCACACAACAACAACAAAAGACTCCCTCTCACGAAGGGAAGGCGAGCACACCGCCGCTCTAAAAGGTAAAATCTTTAAGAGCGTCTTTTATTTCTATTTATTAATTTTTTTGTCTTTTATTTATTTTTTAAAAGTTGTTATTTAAATCCGGCGCAATGTAGTCAATATAAGTCGTTGTGCTGCCCGGATTAGAATAGGAAATAATATGTAAAAGAGTCGTTATAATGGCCAAATATTTTTGAATATGTATGTAATTATTGTAAGGAAATGGCTGCGAGTCCGTAAATAATATAGCCATGAATGTATCTGTTTAAATTTCCTGTCTTTTAATACCTTATTTATCTGCGAAATAAATATAACAATAAGCATACTTGACCAAAAACCATTTTCGAGACAGAAAGAGCTGAGTTGGGTGCCTAGCACCTTCCCAACTCGTAACTTAGCCTCGAACCCGTTTTTTTCTACGGTTTTATTTTTCTTTTCTTTGGTTTTGCTTTATTTGCCTTCAAAATAAAGATGGCGACTCTAAAACTTTCGGATTCGGTGGGGCCCAGCATTCCCTCTTTGCACTTTCGTTCTCCCTAAAAAGGGAGATATGGGAATGGAGGTGATGCATTCCATATCTGGTATCCCTAAACAAGGGATAACTTGATGCGGGAAACTCAAAGCTCCCATAGTAATCTGAATGGGCCATAAGGCTATTTTTAATAAAATCCATAGTGGGGGCGTCGCAATATCCTTTTTTGCACTTTTTCGTTTTTCCCTAAAAAAGGGAAAATGGGAATGAAAGGGTAATGCATTCCCATATCGGTATCCCAAAAAGGGATAACTTGATGCGAGGAACCATAAGTTCCCATATTGGATACAAAATCCACTCAAGGCAAAGGCACATTCAAGCGTGCTAACATAGACAACACTCCTCTCGCACTTTGATTTCGTCTTCCCCTAAACAAGGGAGGGTGGAACGAGAGCAGTGGTGTCCCACATCCGCACGTACGCGCACTCCTATCCAAGGGCACGCGGGGCGCGGGAGTAATTTCCTGGGAACCTCACAAGTACCTCTTTTCGCAGAAAGCGTTGAATATGAGACAGAGGCGTTGGATGGAGAAGCTTAAGGATCATGATTGTACTATTCTTTACCATCCGGGGAAAGTAAATGTTGTTGCGGATGCCTTGAGTAGGAAGGCTTTTATGTCTTGTTTGTTGATGAGAGAGTGGAAAATGCAAGAGGATTTTCGTGAGTGGAGTCCTATTGAGAACGAGCGTGGTGTTATTTTTGCTAGTGTTCGTGCTACCCCTATATTGTTCGAGTTGATCAAGAAGGCACAAGTGTTGGATCCAGATTTCATGAAGATTATTGATGGATTGGGCGAGAATAAGACTTCCGAGTTTGTGATGAATAGTAGTGGTATCTTGACTTTTCGAGGTAGAGTTTGCATTCCTTCTACCGATGGAGTGAAGCGTATGGTTCTTGACGAGGATCACAAGGCCAAGTACACGATACATCCGGGGAGTACTAAGATGTACCGTGACTTGAAGAGACAGTTTTGGTGGAATGGCATGAAGAGGGAAATAGCGGATTATGGATCTAGGTGATTGACTTGTCAACAAGTTAAGGCCGAGCACTAGAGACCTGCTGGTTTCTTACAGCCACTTGAGATTCCGAAGTGGAAATATGAACATATAACGATGGATTTTGTTACGGGGTTTCTGCGCACTCGTAGAGGCTTCGACGCTATTTGGGTTATTGTCGATAGGTTGACGAAATCTTCTCATTTTATTCCTATTGCGATTACTTACAACTTGAGTCAGTTGGCAGCATTGTATATTCAAGAGATTGTAAGACTACACAGTGTTCCTGTTAGCATTGTATTGGATAGAGATCCTAGATTCACCTTGAGATTATGGCATTCATTACAGTAGGCCTTGGGTAAAAAACTTAACTTTAGTACAACCTTTCATCCTTTCATCCTAAGTCAGATGGGCAGTCAGAGAGATTGGTACAGATATTGGAGGACATGCTTCGTGCTTGTCCCATGGATTTCAAGGGCAGTTGGGATTCATATCTACCGTTGGTAGAGTTTGCGTATAATAACAGTTACCAATATAACATTGAGATGGCTCCTTCTGAGGCTTTGTATGTGCGTAAGTGTGGTTCACCAATTTGCTGGGATGAAGTGGGTGAAGCTAAGTTATGAGGTTTCGAAATGGTACAACAGTCGGCTAAGAGTGTGAAGCTAATTAGAGATAGATTGCGCACAGCTCAGAGTAGGCAGAAAAGCTATATGGACAATCGAAGACGCAATCTTGAGTTTCAAGTTGGTGATTTTGTGTTCTTGAAGATATCACCGGGGCGTGGTACTAAGAGGTTTGGTAAGAAAGGGAAGCTTTCACCAAAGTATATTGGTCCATTTGAGATTCTTTAGAAGGTTGGCCCTTTGGCTTACTGGATTGCATTGCCATCGTCTATTTCAGGTATTCATGATGTGATTCATGTTTCTATGCTTTGCAAATACTTGAAAGATGAATCACATGTTCTTGCATATGAAGAGATGGTTGAACCCAATCTTTCCTATGTTGAGAAACCGGTGAGGATCCTTGATACTAAAGAGCAAATCTTGAGAACTAAGAGGATTCCATTTTTGAAAGCCTTGTGGAGAAATCATGACATCGAGGAAGCTACGTGGGAGACCGAGCTTGAGATGAGGGAGAAATACCCATACTTATTTGAGATGACTGGTAAGAATTTAGGGACTAAATTCCATTAAGTGGAGGAGGATGTGAGAACCCAAGCCCATTACTTGTATAACATCATTATAACATGCTCATTATGCGACTTAACATGCTAACTAGTTCATATTGTTAAAATCATGCTTGCATTAGGTTGACTATGATCATAGTCGCTTGTATGCCTTCTTTACTTTGCATGTCTTGTTGTACTTGCTTCGATCGACACCTTAGTACTTGATGAAGTCCTAATAGAGCCTTAGTACCTTTCTTACATGTTTTGTAACTTCAATCTTGGTCATTGTATGCTTGGTTGAGAGTTTGGAAGCATTGTTGCTTCATTTGACCTTTTGACTCTTAGGGTCTCTTGGTTTGCCTTCTTTTACCTTGTTTAGTGTCTTTGAAACTCATGGGATGTTAACTTGAATCCTAGACCTTGTTTACTAGTCCTTGACATGTTTAAGAATGTTCATTCATGCATGTAGTATCTTTGTTTAACTTGTTGTTGAATCGTTTGATGTTTGTTACGAGTTTCGCCCTTGGCTTTCCCAGATTTTTCTAATTGTTTATCAGATTTCACCAGCAAACACGATTCAGAAAATTAGGGCTTTTTCTATGAATAGACCAAACATTTAAAGATTCCATTTTTATGAAAGTATAGAGTTGAAAAACTGAAATCCTTGTATGTTTGAAAGAAATTTTTACAGAGAAACAACAATGCATACTATAATAGATATATCATTAAAGAACGTAATGTACAAGGGTTTCTAAGCAATATAGTTCAACAATGGAAAAAATTGGAATTTACGCAAAAAAAAAAAAAAAAAACAAAAATGTTGCTTCAACTTCCACAGAAATATGACTAAAATGAACATTTAAACCAATAAAGTTTACTAAAAACTTCCGAGAAAGGTTAAAACTCTTACCATTTTTGCTTGAACTGTGAAAGAAGATGAACTGAAGATTGAAAAGGAAGCAGTTGCAGAGAGCAATGGAGGTTTGAGCAGAGAGAGAGAGTGTGGCACCCCGCTCCTTCGTTAGCTCGGTTTGCGTGCCATACTCGCAATTCTTCCTTTGTGGGCTGTATGATTTGTTGGTGAGATTTTCTAGCTGCGTTTGAGAGACCATATTAAGACCAAAACACTATTAAGAGAGGCCATATAGTTGTTAACTTGGTAAAGTTACAAGTCATGACTCGACGATAGTCGGAATGCGATGCGATTGAGAGTTTACTTGCATTTTGCGTTCGTGACCTCGGTTTGGTCCTAGACCTTTATATGATAATTTATTAACATGTTTAGATGTATTGGACTTCAAGCTGGAGGTGTTCCTTAAGTCTATCGATGATTTGGAAGCTTTGGAGATAGCGTTGGTCTCTATCGCGTAGTTCGGGGATCGAGTCGCGTAATCGTCTCTCCTTTGGAGTTCTTATTTCCCTAGTTGTTATTCAACTTTCTAGAAGTATTCAAGCTTCTTCATTAGCCCTTAGACTTGCCTTAAAAGTCTCCTTTCATTGCTAGTTCAATTGCTAGCTCATTCGTCATTTCGGTTGCACGTTGTTGGACCTCTTCCCGGTTTCGCTCCGAGTTGTTTCGGGAGTTGTTTGTGGGTGTTCTATGGAGTTATAGACCTGCTTTGGATGAGGTTTGAACCTTGTTAGGTTTGGTTATGTGTTTGAGGTCGTTCGGGGTTGAGTTCTAAGCCCTTTTTGGTCTGGGAGGCTTGCGGTCGCAAGAGGGAAGGACCTTGCCCCCACAAGGTCATCTGAATTTGTCCATGGAGAGTGCTGGAGAGATTGTGGTCGCAAGCTATAGGGGACCTTGCGACCGCAAGGTGCCCCGACCTTGCTTTACCTTGTTTCGATTTTTGATGAGAAATACCTATCCTACCCTCATTAAACCCCCTCTAAACCCATCCTAACCTCTCATACTTGGCCCTAAACATGTCCTAACATTAGTTGGAAGTTAATTAAGGTTAGATTAGTGAGTGATTATTCCTAATCTCTACTAATTATACAAGGGAAATGACTATTGTGTGCTCTTTATATTTGGGGGTATAAATACCCAAACTCTTTGCATTTTTTCAGAAATCTCTTCATTCCTCCTCCTCCACCATACGTATTATAGAGAGAGAGAGTCCATGGGAGATTTCAAGCCAAACCCTTTGCTTGTCTGTCTCTTAGCTTGTCCTGACGGCACGACCATGGGATCTCGTCTTGGGATCCGGGTCGGGTTGTGACAGTTGGTATTAGAGCTATTGGTTAGCTATTTCGCCAGGATAGGTTCCTTGGCCTAGTTGGGTTGGGTTTATTGTTGAGATTTTTAACGACGAGTGTTCCTTGTAGGTATATTATGTCAGGAGCTTGGCGTGGAGCTAGTTCCAGCAGACCTCGTTCGAGTAGCGCTCGTGGTAATGAGAGAGGGGAAAACATTAATGATCCGCGTGTGACTCCTCAACAAATGTTTAGAGGGGAAGACGATTCCACTATACTTGGGAGATTCTTGAAGTTGAAACACGAGGGCTTCGATGGAGAGCCGATGCTTGCCAGAACATTGGTTAGAAAGCATGGAGAAGATCTTTGAAGTTATGGGTTATGCGTCGAAAGAGATGGTGACCCTAGCGGTGTTTAAGTTGAGTGGTGCGCGACCATTGGTGGCATGTGTTCTGAGATAGTTGGAGACACCATGGAGTGCCCCAAGTGTGGGAAAATTTCATGATGAAGTTTAGGGCACGATTTATTAAATGATAGTTCGGGAAAGAGAGAGAAATAGAATTCAATGCGCTAGAACAAGGAGATATAACTGTGGCTCAGTGATCGATGTATTTTATACGTCGATTTTATATACTTCTATGACTTAAATTATGCTATTTCACAAGTCTTTTGAGTACTAATATATGTTTTCGGTGAGTTTTATAAGTTTCAGGATTATTGTGAAAATACGCGAAACTCCAGGGTTTTAAGTGCAAATTACAAGGAAGAGAAAAATTGAAGAAAAATAAAGACTGCACAATCTGGACACCTTGCGGACGCAAGGTGCCTCAGGCTGCGGCCGCAAGGTAGGCGTCTGATCCTCGAAGCCGACAATCAAACAAATCAAAGCCACCCACCACTGAGGACCTTGCGGACGCAGGTATCCACACTGCGACCGCAAGGTAGGCGAATCGACCTTTTCGGATTTTCACACAGTCATTCGATCAATCACAACTCCAGTATATATAGAAGTCAGGTGCCGAGCCTAAGCATAGGGAGGACGGCTGGAAGCTCTCTTTACATAGATTTTAGGTAGTTTTAGATTGTATAACATAGTTAGGTTTTGTAATTTCAAGTATTGAAGATCAAATCATGTCTCCCATCATCTTCATGTGCTGTTCATCGTCTATGATGAACTAAATCATCCCTAATCTAGGAGGTGGGAGGTAACTTGTATCGAATTTATGTTTTGATTCATATATATATGTCTATTCAATGCTTGTTGATTGTGTTGTTTATCAATCCCTATATTATTTTGCTTTGAACAAATGAATGTAATCGCAAATAATAAAGGCTTAGAGGTGCGGATAACTGCATGACCAAGTGCATATGTCGTACACTGGCTCACCAACACAATAAATTGGACCTATCGATGCACGAGAGTGATAAGTTAGGACCAGGTTCTTACATGATCTAGGTGACAGATAGATCATAAATCTAGGTGACAGCTAGATTGATAGTTCCTGTGCTTAGGATATAGAATGGATGAATTTTGCGGGGATGGAGGCTGAACCAATTGTTCAACAGACTATATCTATTTTTAGTGAACGAACCCAAGACATTGAATGACATTATTATGAATTGAACATAAAGGAGATATAAGTGAAACCCAGAATCCTAGATTTCCACTCACCATAAGATCTTCATATCTGTTATTACTGTCTAATTAGTTAAACATCTATAACTAGTAATTTAGAGTAGAATTAAACATAAAAACCCCCCTTAGGTTAATAATTTGCTATCTATAATCGCACTGTTCGTGATCACTTGTCTCTGTGGGTTCGACCCTTGCTTCCGAGTCTATTCTATAATAGTCTTGTCCACTTGCAAGGAAATAGATAAAATAAAACATCGATCAAGTTTTTTGGCGCCGTTGTCGGGACAAGCTAGTTCACGTAGTTAGTTTGTAGGTAGCGTAGTTTTTAATTTAATTTAGTTTTAGTTTAATTTTCGTTTTTATAAAAAATAAAAATACAAAAAGATTTTATTTTATTTTATTTTATTTTAATAGTTATTTGTTTTTAAATTGCTTTAATTTATTTGCATGCAAGGTCGTAGATCTTTAAATCCTGAATTGGTAGACTTAGATCAAGATATAAATATTGTTAAAAGATACCAATATTTTGAAAATCTAGCTTTAAAGCCGATAATCAAGACCAAGCTGAATCGAGAGGATCCTCTGGTTGATCCTACAATGGAAGAAAATAACAATATTCGTAATCCTGAAAACTTAGTTGACCCAGTTAATAGGAATCAAAGACAATAAGAGCCTGCAAGAAGAAATATGGAAGTAGTAGTAAATCAAAGAACTATTAATGACTTTAGTAGACCTTCATTAAATGTGGTGACATCATGTCTAGTCTTGCCGAATCTTTGTTAGAATTTTGAGCTAAAGGGACATTATTTTAATGCCATACCATCTTTTCATGGGATGCCCCATGAAGATCTGTCGGTTTCTTAAGAGAATATGAATACATGATGAGTACTTTTCCTTTAGGAGGTTGGCGAAGATCAAATTAAAATGAAATATTTTCCAGTGCATTAAAAGAATTGGCAAAGAGATGGTTTATGAACCTAACACCAAATAGTGTTTTTACTTGGGCACAATTATATGATTTGTTTATGAGCAAATTTTACAAACATGCATCTCTTCGAGTATAGAAAACAAATCATGTCATTCCAAAATGAACCAGGTGAAACATTCCATGAGTCATGGGATAGATTTAAAAATCGCTTATTATGTGTCCTCATCATAATTTGGCTCAACATGTGTTAGTGCTTCAATTTTATCATGGTCTTTCGCCGAGGCTTACAAACTATGGTTGATAGTGCAGTGGTGGTTCTATTAATAGAATGACACGGAAGCACTAGAAGAATTATTTGAGATGCTAAGTATTAATTCCCAAGAAAAAAGTGCTAGAGGTAAAAATAAGAGCCTATATCAATTGCAAGATAATTCAAATACACAAGCTCAATTTGAAAATTGGCAAATTCAAGAAGCATGTGCTCTATGTGGATTATATTCTCATGCTACTAATTTTTGTCCGTCAAGTGCTATGTATTACGAACAGAGCTAATGCTATGAATATGTACCCTCAAGGCCAAGGAATGATCCTATTCAAATACATATAATCTGGTTGGAGGAATCATCCTAACTTTTCTTGGGGAGGAAATAAGCCTTTGCAACCTCAACAATTCCAACCTCACCACCACAACCTCCACGGTTGCCAAATCAAAATCGATTGAGAATTGAAGAAGTTCCCAAGCGAAGTAGCTAGTAAAGGTCAAGCGGCTTTGATGAAGTACATGCTTGAAGAAATTGAAATACGAAGAAACATATTGAAAGATTCGGAAGCAAATAAAAGAGAAGGGAAGTTCCTAGTCAAAAAGAGCAAGCTAAGTCAATCACCGTCTGCTTGAAGTGGTAAGGTGATAGGTGAAGAGGTAAGTGATCTGATCCTTCTTCTATAAATGCTCTGATAGAAAATTAGAAAAAGTAATAGAAAAGAAATTGAAAAAGATAGTGATAGTGATAAAGTGATTGATGATTTAAGTAATCAAGAGGTAGAAAAAGAAAAAGTAGAAGTAGAGTAGAGGTTCCAAATAAGGAACAAGAAAAGAAGAAGAAATTCAAAATAAAGATAATAGGTTGAAGTAGAAAAAGAGTTAGATCAAGAAGAAGAGGAACCTTATGTGGCTCCACCACCATATGTTCCTCCAATTCCGTTCAAAGAAGACTTATGAAAAACGAATGGACAAACAATTCACGGAAATTTATAATATGTTATCCAAAGTAAATGTTAATTTACCTTTGCTTAATGTTATTAAAAATATTCGGCTTATGCAAAAGTTTTCAAAGAA
>JABEVN020002195.1:0-22243 GCA_013146195.2 Codonopsis lanceolata
CAAATATCAAAATCAACTCCTATACTCATAACTAAAGCCAACCGGAAGCCACGTCTCAAACTCTTATATTACATTTCCATCACCTTACCTTATCTTGTCTTAACGTGTTTAAGAAACAAATGATACACATGCACATTCAAAAGTCTTTTTAAGAAAAAAAGTTTCATTCGCATGCTTGCATCCTTTGTTTGCATTTTCTCTTGCATCTTCTCGGCTCTTACGCAGCATCGGCCTATAAATGTTACGCGGCATCTTGCCAAGGATCACCTCCCAAAGATCTTCGGTAGCATCATCAAAAACTACATAAGCTGATCATCGATAGCGATTCGCTCAACCGTAACCCATCACTTTCTTTGGGATAAGCGCATTTAAAAAAAAATATGCATCGCTTCTCCTTTGTTGGGATAAGCACATTTTAAAAAATCTGCATCGCTTCTCCTTTGTTGGGATAAGCACATTTAAAATTTTGCATTAGCCTCTAGGTTAAGCGCATTTTGAAAAATCTGTCACACTTTTTAGGAAAAGCCCATTCTAAAAATACTCCTTTCCTATGCGGGAAACTCTTTAAAAAAATCGCTTTCCTATCAGGGAAAGCCCATTTAAAAGGTGGCATCATTTTCCATATCTTTGAGGAAAGCTGTTTAAAAAAAAGAGGTTGCATTGTTTTCCCTATGTTGGGGAAAAGCGTTTTAATAAAGTCCATATCGGCGGGTCATCCACCAAATGGGCGAAGTTTAAAGCGAGAAAAATCGGCAGCAAAGGTAAGATTCTTCAAATCCAAAGCATGCATTATAAAAAAAATGCAAAGTATGCAAAAGAAAAATAAATGCAAAGCATGTAAAAAGAAAAAAAAAAGAAGAAATGCGAGAATAAAAAAATATATATGTGTGCAAAAAGCAGAAAAAAGAGAGAGGCAATGAGCAGCATGGGAAATATATGTGCAAGGAACAAAAAGAAGAAAATTTCAAGAGAATTTGGAAATGGCGAAAAAGAAAGATTTTCCGCTTAAAATCGGAAATGCAAAAAAGAAGAAAATTTCAGCTGAGTTTAAATTGCGGCAAAGAAAGAAAAAGAAAATTTCGACTAAAGCCTGGGAACTAGCAAAGAACAAAGAAGAATTTTCCACCTAAGTAGGGAAGTTGCAGGCAAAGAAAGAAGAATTTTCCTGGGAAAATGCAGCCGCAAAAAGTAAGAAATTTCTAGCTAAAGCCAGAAATTGCAGTAGCAAAAGGGGGAAGATTTTCCAACAAAGGCAAGAAATGCAGCAAAGGAAAAAATCCCAGCATAAAGCAGGAAAAGCAGCAGCAGCGGCAGAAGTCGCAAAACGCTAGCCGGCAAAGAAGCCGGCAAAGCGGCGCCACAGAGTCGCAAAAGCGGCAGCGATGTGAGTCGTAAAGCAGGCGGCCATGAGAGTCGCAAAGCGTGGCAGCCGATGTGAGTCGCAAAGCAAAGAACAACATGAAGTCGCAAATGCAAAGAAGCAGAGTCGCCGCGAAGCAATGCGTGAGTCGTAAAGCAAAGCAGCCAAGCAGAGTCGCAAAAGCAGCAGCAGCGGCAGAAATCACAAAAGCAGCAGCAGCGGCAAATGGTCGTAAGGGCAAAGCAAGGGTAAGGAAAGGAAAGTATTTTTTTCCTTTACTGTGCATTTGTGTGATGTTTGGAAAACTTTCCCTAAAGAGACAGGCAACCCCGGATCGAGGGAAAGGCTTTGTTCTCCGACGAAGGCTGCATTCCTGAGGAGGCAATGCATTCCAGGCATTTATAGTTGTGTTGGAAACTTTCCTTAAGGGGCACGAAACCCTGGATCAGAGGGAAAGGTTTTGTTCTCCGACGAAGGCTGCGTTCCTGAGGAGACATTACATTCCGCCCAGCAACAAACGAACTACGTTTGGTCTGATTCCTTGTATAAGGATATGTAGGCAACCTATTTCGGTAGGCACGACCATCGCAACACTTGGTAAATACCTTTGCGGCACTCGTTTGATAAGCTTTGCAGCACTTGTTTGATAGCATTGCAGCACTTGTTTGTTTAGCATCGCAACACTTGCACTGTAGCACTTGTCTGTTAACACCGCAGCACTTAATCCCCGGCAGGGCGAACTACGTTCGGTCTGATTCCTTGGATAAGGATACGTAGGCAGCCTATTTCGGAAGGCACGACCGTCGTATGCATGCTTGTTTTAGTTTTTGGCCCGAACTACGTTTTGGTCTGATTTCCTTTATTAAAGGATACGTAGGCAGCCAACACTAGTAGGTCCGACCATTAAAGCATTTTATTGCATATCTGATTAAAAACTACGATAACCTGCTATAACCGACTAAATATGTCTATGGTATGGAGGTTTGGAATCCATTATAAACTATTGCATTATAACTGCTACCTGTTGCATTACTCCCTATTTTATATTGCACGAAATTGGAGAGTCTATTTCTTATCAACGATGCTTGTCTACTCAGTAAGCTGCGGGTTATCCGTAGACTCCATCGTTGAGGGGCTCTGTAGACACCCCAATTTCGTACCCTTGGTATGTAACATGACATGAAATATCAAGACATGTTAAAACTTAACCAATGTCAAGTTACAGGGTTGATAATGCAAAAGGAAAAAAGTAGGATGCATGAATAATGAACTGCAGGGGGGAAAGTGTCGAAAAGAAGCTGAAAATTGGAAGCTGGTGCCACCCACACTCAAAGTGGTTACAGCTCCCAGTTTATATATGGGTGGTGCCCAATTTGTTAAACGCGATGGGGCCTTCCTTCTGTGCATCAGAAGGTTTCTACCTTTTGTACAATTCTCCCAGCGCACGGTACAAGTCGATGACGCACAAACTCAACTATAAATACATGTGATCGTCCTCACTTTTGGGACACAATTCACAAAGGCTTGAAGCCCCCAAAGAAACTCTGCATTATATTTACGCAGCGAGCGATCAGTGAGTGAGAGTGAGTTTCCTCTCCTATAAAGTCTCGAAACTTTGCCAAACCTCCTCCAAACAGAAAACCAACCGGTCAAAGTGATCCCTAGCCCCCCAATTAGGTATCCACCCTATTTCCCCGGTCCAAAATCCTCGGAAAGAGTCGTTGCTCTACCCTAGTAAAAAGGCAAAATTAGCCAGAAATAAGCTCTTGTTCTGCCCAAATTCCACCAGTAGCAAGCAAGCAAGTGTCAAAAAGCAAGCAGTTATTCCACCCGTTTTACGGGTCCCAAAAGAAGTTTCAGAGCTTACTCTGCCTCGAACAGAAGCCAGCAGAAAGACTCCTTCTCCCTCGGGACGAGCGACACCACGCTCTAAAAGGTAAAGCCTTTAAAGGCGTTTATTTATTAAAAAGTTCTTTTTTTTTAATCCGGCCCAATGTAAAAATGTAAGCCGTTGTGCTGCCCGGATTTAGTTAGGAAATACTATGTAAAAGAGCCATTATTATGGCCAAATATTTTTAAATATATTTGTAATTATTGGAAGGAGACGGCTGCAAGTCTGTAAATAATGTAAATATGGATGTATCTGTAGGTAGTTAATGCTTTATTTATTTTCTATATAAATATAACAAAAAACATACTTTAGCCAAAAACCGTTTTTGAGACCGAAAGGGCGACTTGGGTGCCTAGCACCTTCCCAACTCGTAACTTAGCATTCGAACCCGTTTTTGCAATCTCTCGTTTTTCTTTTTTTGTTTTTGCTTTATTTCTTCCTTAAAATAAAGATGGCGACTCTATAAAACATTTTGGATCCAGGGGGGCGTCGCAACACTCCTTTCTTGCACTTTCCCGTTTTCCCCTAAAAAAGAGAGAATGAGAATGAAAGGGTGATGTATTCCTATATCCTGGTATCCCCTAAATAAGGGATAACTTGATATAAAAAACCCAAAGCACTCATAGTAATTCGAAATAGGACATAAGGCTATTGTGGGTTCCCGGGAAACGTGCTCCCGCGCCCCGCGCGCCCGTGGATTCGGGTGCGCGTACGTGCGGATGCGCCGATGCGGTGACATCCACTGCTCTCGTTCCACCCTCCCTTTTTTAGGGGAGTACGAAATAAAAAGTGCGAGAGGAGTGCTGTCGGAATAGCGCGTTTGAATGCGCCTCGGTTGCCTTTAGTTGATTTTTATTAAAAAATAGCCTTATGGCCCGTTTTAGATCACTATGGGAGCTTTGGGTTTCCCGTATCAAGTTATCCATTTTTTTAGGGGATACCAGGATATGGGAATACATCACCCTTCCATTCCATTCTCCCTTTTTTAGGAGAGAATGGAAAAGTGCAAAGAAGGAGTGTTGCGAGGCCCCACTGGATCCAAAAAGTTTTAGAGTTGCCATCTTTATTTTAAGGCAAAATAAAGCAAAACCAGAAAAGAAAACCAGATAAAAAGCGGTTCGAGGCTAAGTTACGAGTTGAAGGTGCTAGGCACCCAACTCGCCCTTTCGGTCTCAAAATAGTTTTTGGCTAAAGTATGCTTATTGTTATATTTATTTAGCAGATAAATAAAGCATTAAAAGACCGAAAAATAAAACAAATACATCTGTGGCTACATTATTTACAGACTTGTAGTCATTTCCTTACAATAATTACAAATGTATTTAAAAATATTTGGTCATTACAACGGCTCTATTACATAATATTTCCTAATCTAATCCGGGAAGCACAACGGCTTATATTGACTACATTGGACCGGATTTGAAATAACAACTTTATAAATAAATAAAAAAAGTTCCCTTAAAGGCTATTACCTTTTAGAGCGGAGTGTGCTCGCTTTGTCCTTCTCGAGAGGGAGACTTTATTGTTGCCGCTCCGTGATTTGGGCGAGTGACGGCTTATTTGTGGTGTTTTTGGCTCACTCACTCGGGCAGAATGACGACTTAGTTTTGTTGGTTTTGGCTTATTTGGTTGGGCGGAATAACGGCTTATATGGGTTGGTTTTCAGCCTATTACTCGGGCAGAGTAACGGCTTACTTTATGGTTTTTGGGCCGGAGAAATAAGGTGGATACCTAGCTGGGGGGCTAAGGCTCACTTCTACCGGTTGGTTTTGTGTTTGGAGGAGGTTTGGCAGGGTTTCGAGGCTTTGAGGTGATCGCTCGCTATCTCACTTCGCTCTCTATTTCTCCAGCGTAACGAGAACGCGGAGAATTTTTATCGATGAAATGGTGTGCCGAAGGTCGACCCCAGGCCTCATTTATAGGTCAGATAAAGGACACGATGAATTTAATTTCCTTCTTCACGCATCAATCAGCTTGTACACAGCGTAGAGAGAATTGAGCTTTGCGGCCACTATAGCTGATTCTGTGAGCCGGGAAGGTGAAACTTGGCGCCACCAAGCCTTCTTGGCGCCATGCCAAGATTTGCTATGGGTGGTGCCAACACTATTCACATTTTCATTTTCTTGCACTTTGAACCCTGCATTTCATTCTTTTGCGCATCCTGCTTTGTCCTTTTGCACTTTTGACCCTGTAACTTGACATTTGTTAATGTTTTAACAGGTCTTGATATTTTATGTCATGAAACATACTAGGGGTACGAAATTGGGGTGTCTACAGAGCCCTTCAACGATGGAGTCTACGGGTAACCCGTGGCTCACTTAGTAGACGAACATCGTTGATAAGAATATACTCTCCAATTTCGTTCAATTATAAAACGAGGGAGAAAGATGCAATAGGTAGCAGTTATAATGCAGCAATTTATAATGTGAGACAAACCTCCATATCCTAGACATTTTTAGTCAGTTATAGCAGGTTATCGCAGTTTTTAAGCAGATATGCAAATTGAGTGCTCTGATGGTCGGACCTACTAATGTAGGCTTCCTACGTATCCCTTAATAAAAGGAATCAGACCAAACGTAGTTCGGCCAAAACCTAAACCATCATTCATGCAACGGTCGTGCCTACCGAAATAGGCTGCCTATGTATCCTTATACAAGGAATCAGACCGAGACGTAGTTCATTCAGCTGGGGACTTAAATGCTGTGGTGCAAGTGTTGCGGTGCAAGTGCGGCAATACTAAATGAGCAAGTGCATGCAAAGCTTTATCAAATGAGTGTTGCAAAGGTAAATAACGTGATGTGTTTGGTCGCGTCTACCGAGATAGACTGCCTACGTATCCTTAGCCAAGGAATCAGACCAATCGTAGTTCACCACGCGGCTGTGCGACATGAATTGTTTCCTTAGGAACTCAGCCTCTACTGGAGAACAAGACATTTCCTTATGAATCCGGGGTTGCGTGCCCCTTAAAAGAAAGTTTTCCAACACAGCGAAAAATGCATGGAATGCTGTCTCCTTAGGAACTTAGCCTTCACCGGAGAACAAGACCTTTCCCTATGAATCCGGGGTTACGTGCCCCTTAAAGGAAAGTTTCCAAACATCATACAAATGCACTGCTAAAAAGGAAAATACCTTCCTTTCCTTTACCTTTGTCGTGTCCATGCAAAGAAATTGTCGCCGGTTGCTTTTCTCTGGCCGCTTGTCGCTTTGTTGTTCTTATTTGCACTTGTCGGGATTTTTCTTTATCAATGTTCCAAATTTCTTTGAAAATCATTTCCCCTGTCCCGCTGTGTTTTCGGCTTTAGCTGGAAAATCTTTCTTGATGCTGCTGCATTTTTCTTTACTGCTCCATCTAACCTTGGTCAGAAGCTTTCTTTTTCTTGCTACAACATCTCTTGGTACCAACTGAAATCATCTTTTCTTTGCTACTGTTTTCTTTTCGCTCCATTCTCTAGCTTCAGCCAAAAAAAATTTCTTCTGCCGCCGCATTTTTCTTGTTGCATGTACCTGAAAGTTTTTCCTTCTTGTACATGCATTTTCCTTCTCCCGATTTTTTTTGTTTTTTTTTGTTCTGTATGCCTGCCACTTTTCTTTATTTGCATGCTTATTACCCCCTTTTTTCTATTTTTTTTCTTTATTCTGCATGCTTAACCATTTTTCTTTATTTGCATGCTTATTACCTCTTTTTTTTTGTTTTTTTCATATTCCCCTTTTATTTATTTGGTTCGCCTTGAAAAATTTCAGATTTGCTAGATTTTGGCACTGTTTGGCACTTTTGAAGCATTCCTGACTTTATTAATGATGCATGTCCTACTTATGTCTAAATGATGCGATTAAGTAATGATGCATGAATTTTATGCAATTTATTCTTACGATGCATGATTAAACTAGTGGTCACTATTTGACCTTGTTATGCATGATTTATATTATAAATGCAAATGGGGCTATATGATGCATGTTCTAGGCTAAAACATATTTTGCATGCTATGTGTTCACGAAATGGACTTTTCGGAATACAATTCAAAAAAAATTTCTGAACACATTTTCGGGCATATTTTTCGGATAAATATGGGACAAAACAGGTATATTTTATGCCCTAAAATTTATTTTTCATGCATGCTTATGCTGCAGGGACATAGTAAATGCCATAAGAATATTTATTTTCATGATTGGTGGCATTTTATTTTCTTTTTAGCGCACCCCTAATGCAGCTTATTGGATGATAAATGCAAATGTTGAATGCATGTACTTACTTTATTTGATGCAAATGTGATGCCTAAAAATTATAAGATGCTTATTAACATGATGCATGGATATTTTCCTATTCTATCATGCATGCAATAATGCAAAATGTAGTGCATATTTTTAAAATGCAAAATGCACTTTTTACAATGCTTAAAATGCAAAAACGTTTATTTATATGCAAAAAAAAAAAATTGTTTGTTTGTTTTTTTTTTTGTTTTTGAAAACCTATACAAATATTTACAATGCAATCTAATTTTATATGATGCAAAATAAAAAAAACATGCAGACTCAAGACACATGCACAAAGCAAAGTTATACCGATGTCTAATAAGTAATGACATGCTGTATCCCCAAGATGGATTTTAAATGAATATACCTTCATGTTCGAACAGACTTTTCTTTCTCTTTTTTTTTTTGTGGTATGCGAGGAAAGAAAAAGGCAGATATCTCCTCCTGTTCTTGGCCATATATTTGTTGCAGGGCTATACTTGGCATAAGGCTATTCTCATAGCCCCTGCATTTTTCTTCGCAATCAGACAGGGCAGCAGTGCATAATCGGAATCCAAGTCGTCTGGCTGACAATGGCAGTGCGAACAATGAATAGGACGAGGACACTTCTAGTGCTTCTCATTCTGATGAGACTGAGCCTTTTCTGTGCCTTGCAGAAGAAGTATATGGGACCGGCCGGGTGGATGCCGCAAGCATTGATGGACCACTCCGGGGCTTAAGCTGCAAATGAAGGATAGTTTTGGGGGAAACAAAGGGGGTAGAGGCAATAATAGATATGTACAGACAATTAATGTATAATCTAAATTTCTTTAGCAATTATTCCTAAGTTGCACCTTAGGACCCGTAATATTATATTTTAGTGTTTTAACATGAGCTTCCTGTCGTGGTTTTTTTTTTCTGTCAGTCGAGCCCATTTACCTGCTGAAGATCTGGAGGTAGGATGCTGAGGTTTCAAAGAGTGTTTTCTCTCTCCTTATTCTCCTGATATATATATTTTTTTTTATTTGGCTCCAACTTTTGCCTAGGCTGCCCTTTTGGGTTTTCAACCTAGCGAGCCTTTATTTTTTTTACTATATATATATATATATATATATATATATATATATATATATATATATATATATTATTTATTTTTTTATTTATTTTTTTTTGTGCTCTAATTTTTGCCTAGGCCGCCCTTTCGGGTTTTCAGCCTAGCGGGCTGGAGAGGGAAGCACTTTGCCGGATAGGGTGGCTCAAGCATAATACCTTTTAGGCTCGTTGAGATTGGAGGGCTGAACAAGGTCTTTTTTCCTGGCTTGTGAGGAGTATGACATCTCCTGACTGGATCTCTTTGACAATATACGGCATATCGTGGAAGAGAGTGGTGGCAGCCTCTTGATAAGTAGCCCCAGCATTTTTAGCCCAGATGGCATGACATGATAGCAGTAGGTCCCCCAAAGGGGTGGTGAACGAGGTCTTTTCTTGGTCTCTTGCTGCCTTTGATTTGACTATAGCCCAGCATGCCGTTGATATGAAAAACTGTTGGACTTGGGAATGGTCACTACATTGGACAGCCAGATCGGGTATTTTTCACTCTTTTTTTTTTTTACTCTTTTTTTACTACTTTTTCCTTCCTTTTTTTTGTGTTTTTTTTCTTTTTTTTTTTTACCTGAATGAAGTCGCCGTGCAGCTGTTTCATGCTTTTTTTTTTCTTTTTTTTTTGTAGTGACCATTCTGGCTTGATGCGGCGGAGCTTTTGCTTGATTGGTCGAGCATCCGGACATGTGGGGATCCGGTGTTCGACTATGGCTGGGTCTACCCTTGACACATCTTCGTAGGACCGTAAGCATGTCCACCTAACTCTTTGAGGAGATCTATGAGTGTTATTCTTTTCTCGTAGCTTTGCAGGAGTTGCCGACTTTGACTTCTTTTTGATTTCCTTGTCCAAATTTCACTACTAGAAACCGTGCCTTCAATGACGGAATTGAGCTTTAGCGATGGAATTGAGCATCACCGACGGAATTTATCACGACGGAATTTCCGTCGAAGGTGACCTTTAGCTTAATTTTAATCGACGGAATTGAGCATCGCACGGAATTGAACATCACGACAATTTTTCGCTGACGAATTTTCCGTCGAAAATAATCAAATTAAATTAGAAATATTCGCTGACGGAATTTTCCGTCGCTAAAGGTCACCTTTAGCGATGGAATTTTCCATCGCCGAAAATAATCAAATTAAATTAGAAATATTCAATGACGGATTTTTCCGTCGCTAAAGGTGACCTTTAGCGACGGAATTTTCCTCACATCGGATTAACCGACCCCCGACCCCGAGGAGGAATCGCGGGTCGTGGTCGCCCAAATAAGGACTACAAATCATGCAAGGACTCAATTATCAAACCGACGTGACGCAACATTGGACACGTTAGCATTTAACTCGGCATTAAAAGCCTAATAATTTAAAACTTTATAACCCGATATAACGATAATAGCAAGTAAACCAAGTCATCGGCGAATTTACAACCGAACCCAACAACTAAACAATTCATGCTAATATATAAACACCTCAACGGCTAAACACGCCGGAGAAACTACAAAAGTAAATTAAGAGCTAATGGGATGCTCAACCGGAAGTCTTAACGAGTGAACCAATACATGCAAGCAAGGCTCGGCCTACAAGTGCCGCAAGAAACAACTAGAAACATAAGTAGTACTATTAGTCTTAGTCTACAACAAGTACAAGATACTACAATTACACATTCCCAAGCGAAGTCTAAATGACTTGCTTTAACTCAAGCGTCCTTGCCAAAAAAGAAAGGAACCAAAAGCCAACGCTACCACCTCTAGGAAGCACGATCACGAACAAGAGAAGACAATCAACCTCGATGAGACGGTCCCGATGGTTAGGATCTAAAACAAGAAAAGGGAGGGGGGTAAGTCATAAAGACTTTGTAAGCCACCAATTATGCATGACAGATATAATGCAAGGCATACATAGCACGTATCAAACAAGATCATACTAGCACATAGTTCTCATGTCGCGATGCACGTTGTTTTCACATAAGTGCTTAATTAAATCACATAGGATAAGGATATGTTATGGAACCGGTGCCGCTCAGATCCTGAAATAAACAAGGTTATCACGATTGTATTTGTCTGATGCACGTGTATGATACATCGACCACGATAGTATTGTTCCAAGCGCCCTTTGTTACGACGAGGTACTCTTCTCCACCGTGATCGTAGTGAAGGGTGTGTGCAAGTTTATGGTGTGGCGACCTATCACTACCATGAATCTCGCGATTCATGACGGCGATGCATCGTTGACCATCAAGACAATTCACGTAATGCCACTGACTAATGGTATGCCAAGTAAATATTTACTTGTCACACAAAATCAAGTAAGGGGCGAGTTCGACAAGAGCGAACTCGTCCGAGTCAAGTAGATGTTTACTCACGTAATAAATCAAGTAAGGGAGCGAGGTCGACAAGAGCGACTCGTCCAATCAAGTAGGCATGTTACTCTACGATATACAAGTCAAGCATGAGATCAATCACATTAAAAATTCCCAATAACTAATTTACAATTCAATTGAACTCTAAACGTCGTAGGGATTCATTGTAGAGTCGGTATTGTTCAATGACTCTCTAAGTGCAACTCCGTTGAGTTATCGCTAAAATATTTCTAAGTAGAGGATGAATGCTATATGCAATTCATGGCTCTTTTCTATGTTCTCGATTCATTTACAATTAGACTATTAAGTCATTCATGACTTTTAGTCCATCAAGATCAAAGTTCCCAAATTGTGAACCCTAACATGGTCATCATTTTTAAAGTCATAATTTACAACAAGTCCAAGAACAAAAGTTATTCCAAATCCATTCTAGAACATTATTCATGCTTGACACAAGTCCAAATTATCAATTATGAGTCATTAATCCGAAATTTACAGAAAATTAACTTAATGAATTTCAAGTTTTTAACATGGTGCAAGTCTTCTTGAGCATGTAACTAGAAATTATCATGAAGGGAGCATGCTTGATATTGAACATACAAAACGGGAATTGGGTGCTTACCTTATTCAAATCAAATTGTTGCATGCTAAAAAAACCAGAGATTATTAAACTAGAGGAGAAGAGCTTCGATTCGGTGGTCTCGGTTTGGCAATCGAAGGTCGGGAGCTCGATCTATGGAAGAAACACACACTAGTCTCACCTTTCTACACACACAAGGCTTGGCAAGAGAGAGAGGAAATGATCTGAATTTTGGAGGTTTAATGTTTGATCAACAAGAGTGAGCTTTTATATTTTTGTATGAAGTGGGTGGAATTCCACTTGTCACAAGGAGAGGAATGTCAAATCCACTTGTCAAGAGGAGAGGGATCAAGGTTAGTGTTAATCTAACTTGATTAGGGTCTAATAGGTAGGATTAGAGTCAATTAGGATGGGGTTTTAAGTGCCAAAAGTCGGACATAGCAGAACAGGGGGAAAAAATCCCGTAACTGACTTTGATGTTGAGGCGGGCGCCTTTCCTCAAAGCGGGCGCCAACCTCCGAGGTCGTCTCAAATTTCAATTGCTCTCAAGACTTGGGCGGGCGCCACTCGATGCCGGGGCGCCTGGGCTTCTGGACCTCTAAAACTTGACTTAAACATGTCCTAAATGGTCCCAAACTTATGGGCAACCATTCTAGGGTCTAACACAACTCAAAACAAGTCAGAAACACACCCGAACAACAACCGGAACAAGGTAGGACAAGGCTCGAATCATGCGACGATTGGTTGACGAATCAAACACGAATCAAACACCAATAAAACTAGGATAACTTGGGCATGGAAAAGGCTTGTTTAAACATGGTTATGACTTGAATACAAGGCCGGGAACTCAACGAACACTTCACGACGAAATACAAGCAATACGAAACGAGGGAAATCGCTAAGGCCAAAACAAAGCAAGAAGGTTTCTAAACTTCCAATCAAGCTTACTATGATCGAGGTGAACGTTCTAGGTCATCTATGAAAGACAATAGAACTCTAACAAGTCTTGGTTGAGTGCTAAACATGCTAAGGCAAACACTCAAAGCACAACGGCAAGGCAAGCAATGCATAGAAGGTATTCAAGCAACTAGGCACGTAATACTCTAATGTGAGCATGACATGGACAAATAGAAGTATCTAACATGTTAAGGCATAATACAAACATGTTATTAAGGTATAAAACAAGTAATGGTTTGTTTGGGTTCTCACAATTGAATATTTCTTTTAATTCTCAGATTATTTTCAAATGACGGAAAAATTCTTCGCTAAGGTGACCTTTAGCGAAAATTCCTACTAAAATAATCTGAAATTAAATTCTAATTAATATAAAATATCAATAATATTTGAAATTAAATTGAAATTAAATTAAAATAATATTTGAACTGTTAATTTAATAATATAATATCAATAATTAAAATGATTAACATCAATATAATTACAAAAATTAAAACATTCATATTACAACTTAACGTAACTTAAATTCTCATTAATATAAAATATCAATAATATTTGCAATTAAATTAAAATTAAATTAAAATAATATTTGAAATGTTAATTTAATAATATAATATCAATAATTAAAATGATTAGCATCAATATAATTACAAACATTAAATCATTCACATTACAACTTAATTTAATTTAATTTAACTTAACTTAATGTAACGTTAACTTAAATTTAATTTAAATTAAAATAATATTTGAAATTTTAATTTAATAATATAATATCAATAATTAAAATGATTAGCATCAATATAATTACAAAAATTAAAACATGCACATTACAACTTAACTTAACGTAACTTAACTTAACGTAACTTAACTTAACTTAACTTAACGAAACATAATGTAACTTAACGTAACGTAACTTAACTTAACTTAACGTAATGTAACATAACTTAATGTAATGTAATGTAATGTAACATATCGTAACTTAACGTAACGTAATGTAACTTAATGTAACTTAACGTAACGTAACTTAACTTAACTTAACTTAACTTAACTTAGCTTAGCTTAGCTTAACTTAACTTAACTTAACTTAACTTAACTTAGCTTAACTTAACTTAGCTTAACTTAACTTAATTTAACTTAGCTTAAATGTAACGTAACTTAACTTAACGTAACGTAACGTAATGTAACTTAACGTAACGTAGATTAACTTAACTTAACTTAACTTAACTTAGCTTAACTTAACTTAACTTAACTTACCTTAGCTTAGCTTAACTTAACTTAACTTAACTTAACTTAACTTAACTTAACTTAACTTAACTTAACTTAACTTAACTTAACTTAACTTAACTTAACTTAACTTAACTTAGCTTAACTTAGCTTAACTTAACTTACTTACCTTAACTTAACTTAAACGTAACGTAACTTAACTTAACGTAACTTAACTTAACTTAGCTTAAACGTAACGTAACTTAACTTAACTTAACTTAACTTAACTTAACTTAACTTAACTTAACTTAACTTAGCTTAAATTAATGTAACTTAACGTAACTTAACTTCACTTAAACGTAACTTAACTTAACTTAACTTAACGTAACTTAACTTAACGTAACTTAACATAACTGAACTTAGCTTAACATAACGTAACTTAACTAAGCTTAACGTAACGTAACTTAACTTAACTTAACTTAACTTAGCTTAACTTAACTTAACTTAACTTAACTTAACTTAACTTAACTTAACTTAAACGTAACTTAACTTAACTTAACTTAACGTAACGTAACTTAACTTAACGTAACGTAACAACTTAACGTAACTTAACATAACTGAACTTCGCTTAACATAACGTAACGTAACTAAGCTTAACGTAACGTAACTTAACTTAACTTAACTTAAATGTAACGTAACTTAACTTAACTTAACTTAACTTAGCTTAACTTAATTAGCTTAACTTAGCTTAACTTAACTTACCTTAACTTAACTTAAACGTAACGTAACTTAACTTAACTTAACTTAGCTTAAACGTAACGTAACTTAACTTAACTTAACTTAACTTAACTTAGCTTAGCTTAAAGTAACGTAACTTAACGTAACTTAAACGTAACGTAACTTAGCTTAACTTAACTTAGCTTAACTTAACTTAACTTAGCTTAACTTAACTTACCTTAACTTAACTTAAACGTAACGTAACTTAACTTAACTTAACTTAACTTAACTTAAACGTAACTTAACTTCACTTAAACGTAACTTAACTTAACTTAACTTAACTTAACTTAAATGTAACGTAACTTAACTTAACTTAACTTAGCTTAACTTAACTTACCTTAACTTAACTTAAACGTAACGTAACTTAACTTAACTTAACTTAACTTAACTTAAACGTAACGTAACTTAACTTAACTTAACTTAACTTAACTTAGCTTAGCTTAAATTAACATAACTTAACGTAACTTAACTTCACTTAAACGTAACTTAACTTAACATAACTTAACGTAACTTAACTTAACGTAACTTAACATAACTTAGCTTAACATAACGTAACTTAACTAAGCTTAACGTAACGTAACTTAACTTAACTTAACTTAACTTAGCTTAACTTAACTTAACTTAGCTTAACTTAAACGTAACGTAACTTAACTTAACTTAACTTAACTTCTTAAACGTAACTTAACTTAACTTAACTTAACGTAACATAACTTAACTTAACGTTACTTAACATAACTGAACTTCGCTTAACATTTTTTTTTTTTTTGGGGGCGGCACCTGCGGATTATATAAAAGGAGAAAAGAATAAAAACGAGAGGGGGGACAACCAAATTTTACCCAAATGATCTGGGGGGACAAAGGAGCCCCGAATTCCTCTTAAACCGTAGCAAACTAAAACACCTAACAAATATAAAAGATCACAAGCTACATTACGCCTACTAAATTGTAAAACCTATAGCATCATGCCGAGCGCTTCCCTGATCACGACTTAAGCGGCAATTGATATATCTGTTAAATTCACTCGAGACCCAGCTTATGAGCAAAGACATTGGCAAGACGATCGGCCACTAAATTTTTCTCCCGATAAATATGCTCTAGAATAAAATTACCCATCAAAGAGACACACTGACGATACTCGTAAATATATTGCCAAGGGCAATTATATCTTCCTTGAATAGCGAGACTACAACCAAAGAGTCTCGATTCAACCACCACATTTGTTAGTGCGCTTGTGGCATAACCAAGCCCATCCTGAGCCATAAATTCAGCCTTAGTATTAGTTCCCCGACCATAAGAGTGCAAAAACCCGGCTATGAAGTGCCCAATCAGTCTCTAATCACCCCACCCCCGTAGCTAGACCACCAACCGAAGAGCCGTCTATGTTGAGCTTAAAACCGGGATGATTTTTAGGAGCGCACCATATCGCCATAAACCTTTCTTAATCTTAGGTCAGAAACCGATAAATCCAACATTTGAAGGCTACGCAATCCCCTAGAAGCTCGGAGATGATTTGGGATGAAAGAGTTGCATACTATTGCTTGACCATGCCGATTATAAGCCGATTAAGCCTTGGCAACATCCATGGGCTGGTTGTCATAAACTGCACAACATCTCTCTGTCCAAATCGCCCAGCAAGAAAATAATACATTACCAATCAACGCTCCTAAGTTCATGCAGGCTCCTTCTAACCAGATCTGAAAAAGGTGATTTATAGAAGAATATCTATCAATCTTGTTAAAAGGTAAAGCTAACCGACTCCACAAATCATGAGCAAACTCTGAATCCAGAAAAAGGTGATTAAGCGATTCGCTTAACATAACGTAATTTAACTAAGCTTAACGTAACGTAACTTAACTTAACTTAAATGTAACGTAACTTAACTTAACTTAACTTAACTTAACTTAACTTAACTTAACTTAGCTTAACTTAACTTAACTTAACTTAACTTAGCAACTTAACACCTTAACTTAACTTAAACGTTACGTAACTTAACTTAACTTAACTTAACTTAACTTAGCTTAAACGTAACATAACTTAACTTAACTTAACTTAACTTAACTTAGCTTAGCTTAAAGTAATGTAACTTAACGTAACTTAAACTAACGTAACTTAGCAAGCTTAACTTCTAACTTCTTAACTTAACTTCTAACTTAACTTACCTTAACTTAACTTAAACGTAACGTAACTTAACTTAACTTAACTTAACTTAACTTAACTTAAACGTAACTTAACTTAACTTAACTTAACTTAAATGTAACGTAACTTAACTTAACTTAGCTTAAACGTAACGTAACTTAACTTAACTTAACTTAGCTTATGATATGATATTGACAAGCCATAAAAGTGTTTCTAAGATTTCGGGGATCTATTTGTTAAGTTTGGCAACTTGTAGGCAAGTTTGGAAGCTTGGAAACTGCTTGGATACTTCTCTGAGGTCAAAGTGGCAAGTCAAGCCGAAATTCGAGAAGCTGTGAAGCTTGAGGCCACAAGGGGTCCACATCCTTGCGACCGCAAGGTCTCCAGAAAGCTGCCATTTTGTTTTATTTTCCTGTTTTACTGTTTGGGTATTTTAGTTTCCTTTTTATTTAGTGTTTCCTTTTATTTAGGTTTCTTGTTCCTAAAGTTTAGGGTTTAAGAGTTTCCTTTTATTTAGTTTTCTTGTCCTACAAGAATTAGGATTTAGTTTGTAAGCCTATAAAAAGGCTTTCTTAAACATTGTTTAGGGGGAGAGAATTTTGATTAATAAAAGTGAGTTGATTTTCTGGTTAGAAAATTGTGTTCTTATTTGAGTGTCCTGGATTGGAAGCTCGGATTATAAACTTCGTGGATTCGTTGTTTAAAATTGAATTCGACTTATCAGTTGGAGAATCGTCCCAATTGTGGCGTCATTCACAATTCCAAGGTTCGCGTCATCTCGAAGGCATTGGGCCGCGGAGTCATTCATTCTAATACCTTTCTAGGAGATCTTGGGTTCCATCTGTTCATATACCAAAATGATACAATCTTCTCGGAAGGCTTCGTTGAAAAACGATTTACTCACGCGGCGGAAGCTAGGGATCGAATGATGTTCTGCGGGGGTGACACCTCGACCCAACAATTAGCACGACAGGAACCTTGGCATGTACAGCCGCAACCCGCAATCGAAGCAATTGAAGAACCTAAGTATAGTGATAGACGCCACAATTGATATGGATGAATCAATTGATAAGTCAAAGATGAACACACAAGCTTCACACCTGTATATTCTCAATAGTTCAAGAAGAACCAATAAGTTTTGATAAAACTCACAAAATATAATACTCAAAGTTGTTTGTTCAATGAAAGAAAACCCCTATTTATACCTAAACTAGGCGGAAAAGTCGTACTAAGCGATTAGGGTAAAGTTTAGCAGATCATGATCTTGGGTTCCAACCGTTCATATTAATAAGTAAATCGTTCTTATACTTATTAATATCTTTCATTGACATTCCTTATGATGATCTCGTTGTGTTTAATGTTGCATATGTGATGTTGTCATTCATGGAAAATCACCGAGTAATGCAAAAGATGAAATATGTTAGGTTGATATTTGAACCCGGAGATGGGGTTTGGGTGAAGCATAATATTGAAAGAGACTTTTGTTGTGCTAAATTGAGCATGATGATATGTGATTACTTGATGAGTATGAATTTTCATGCTAACCACTTTGATAATCTTGCATCGCGTAGTGTTGTTATGATTCTCCTACAGGTTTGGGCAAGGATCAATGTGAAACACAAGGATGGATATGATGCCAATGAAGTTCGATTAATTAATGATCCAGGAAACGTGGTTTATGTGGGCTTGGATGGAAAGCTCGTTCGAGAACAAGTTGACTTTGTGCATGGCTACAATATGACCTCTAAAGTGGATTTACGTGGTAAGATTAATGTGAGTTCATACTTTTCGGTTGCTAATTCGCGTCCATTTGATGTAGGTCCAGATTTGAGGACAAATCTTTTTGAAGAGGGAGGAATGATGAGATCCCGCTGGCCTAAGTCCATTTCAAAGTCAAATGTTGATCAAGCAAGGAGAGTTCAAAACCAAGTGCAAAATATATCAAATGAAGCCCGTAAAATGTGTGGAATACGATTGGAAGATTCAAGAATTCTACACCAACTTGATTTGCGGGTTCATTGGAGATTCGGGCTACTATAATGGATACTCGACGAGGCAAAAGAGGCTAGTGAACGTGATTTAGAATAAGAAGAGATCGATGCTGACATTCTGGAGACCTTGCGGACGCAAGGTTAAAATAGGCTTGTGACCGCAAGGCCTTGATATATTCGGACTGACTTTCTGTCGACCTTGCGGACACAAGGTGTCAAGGGGCTTGCGACTGCAAGGTTCCCCGAACCTGCTATTTTGTGACGAATCAGCTATTAAACAGTTCATTACGGAAAAGGAAGCCTTTAAAAGAGTCCACACATGTTCAGATATGATTTGGGGAGCTTTTAATAACTAGCGGAAGACTTTTGGGGCCAAAATGCAATTTTGGGAAATAGGCCCATGTAGAAAAACGGGATTGCTAGGGTTTTCATTAGTTTAGTTAATTTTAGGGTTTCTTTTTCTCCAAGTATTAGGGTTTAATTGTTAGGTTATAAATAGGCCTCTTCCTTTCATTGTAAAGCAGTTTAAGTTTTTTGGATTATTTCATTAAGTTTTGAGTGCCAGTTTGAAACCTCCTTGTTCTTCATGAACTTGTGAGCTTCGGTGCAGCTTGGTTCTCTAACTTATCACCATGCTGTCGTTATTCACAATACAGTTCTGCTACGAGTGCGGGTTGCGGTGCACGTGTGCTAAGTTGGGCGAGTGTCACCCAGCAAAACATCCTCCAGATCCCTAGCTTCCGCCGCGTGTGTAAATCGTTCTTCAACGAAGCCTTCCGAGAAGATCGTATCATATTCTCAATAGTTCAAGAAGAACCAATAAGTTTTGATAAAACTCACAAAAGGGTCAAAGGAAGGCTTCGTTGAAGAACGATTTACTAGCTGCGGAAGCTAGGGATCGGAGGATGTTTTGCGGGGGTGACACCTCGACCCAACAATTAGCACGAATAGAACCTTGACATGTACAGCCGCAAGCCGCACTCGTAGCAATTGAAGAACCTAAGTATTGTGAATAACGACACAATAGGGATGGAATTCCTATTGATAAGTTACGATTCGAACACAACGGAATCACACCGAAGCATTCACAAGTTCATGAAGAACAAGGAGGTTTCGAAGAAAACACTCAAAACTATGTTAATGAAATAATCCAAAACTAAACCTTAAACTGTTTTACAATGAAAATAAGAGGTCTATTTATATGCTAACAAGTAAACCCTAATACTTGGAGAAAAAGAAACCCTAAAATTAACTAAACTAATGAAAACCCTAATAATCCCGTTTTTCTACATGGGCCTATTTTCCAAAATTGCATTTTGGCCCCAAAAGTCTTCCAATGATTATTAAAAGCTCCCCAAGTCATATCTGAACATGTGGGAACCCATTTGAAGGCTTCCCTTTTCCATAATGAACTGCTTAAAAATGATTCGGCACACGGGCACCTCATACGGTCGCAAGCCCCTCAACACCTTGCGATCGCAAGCCTCCGTCCGTAAAATAACAGGCCTCAAGCAAGCCTCCTCTTATCATGCGTCTGCAAGCTTCCCAGACGCTGGATTTTCTTGGTTTCTTCAAGCTCAGCCTCTTCGTGTTCGTCGAGTAACCATTATAGTAGCCCGAATCTCCAATGAACCCACGAATCAAGTTGGTGTAGAACTCTTGAATCTTCCAGTCGTATTCCACACATTTTACGGGCTTCATTTGATTTATCTTGCACTTGGTTTTGAACTCTCCTTGCTTGATCAACATTTGACTTTGAAATGGACTTAGGCTTGGCAGGATCTCATCATTCCCTCCCTCTTCAAAAATATTTGTCCTTAGATCTGGACCTACATCAAATGGACGCGAATTAGCAACCGAAAAGTATGAACTCACATTAATCTTACCATGTAAATCCACTTTAAAAGTCATATCGTAGTCATGCACAGAGTCCTTTCGTTCTCGAACGAGCTTTCCATCTAAACCCACATAAACCATGTTTCATGGATCATGAATTAATCGAACTTTATTGGCATCATATCCATCCTTGTGTTTCACATTGATCCTTGCCCAAACCTGTAGGAGAAACATAACAACACTACGCGATGCAAGATGATCAAAGTGGTTAGCACGACAATTCATACTCATCAAGTAATCACATATCATTATGCTCAATTTAGAACAACTGAAGTCTCTTTCAATATTATGCTTCACCCAAACCCCATCTCCGGGTTCAAATATCAACCTAACATATCTCACTTGCATTACTCGGTGATTTTCCATGAATGACAACATCAAATATGCAACATAGAACATAACGAGATCATCATAAGGAATGTCAATGAAAGATACTAATAAGTACAAGAAGATAATATGCAATATGGCATACCAACTCATGCATCCAAATCCGTCATGACAAGCAAATCCATCAATGTTTATAATCTCACTCATCAATTTATCACAACTCGATGTTCTCTCATGAAAATCCTTTATAGAATCAAAGTCACCTTCCTCTTTTAGCAACTTATCACAAGTCAAGGTTTCTTCACTACAAACAATTTTACCATACTCTATGGTCTCTTTCTTCCAATCACAAAAATTTGAAGTGTTCTCATTTATTCTTTTGACTTGAAACAAACAACAACCAAATTCGCCAGGTTTGAAGATTAATCTAACAGATTTTATCTTTCGCATTTCCATATTTAGCAATAATGAATCATGTAACATTAAGAAATTACAACCAGAGTGCAATCTCAAGGATAAACATCCTTTAGGCTCAACAATCAGACTATAAGTCAAAACATGCTTATATCCCATAATAATATGAAGCTCATAACCTTTCCAAAGTTTAACATGTTTAACACAATTTATATTCCTCAATGAAACTATATGCAATCCATAAATCTTATGAAACATCAATGCCTCATGGGGAACTTCAACAACCTTATGACATGCAACAAAAGAATTTATCATAGAAACATCATGCATAATCACATGTTTAGATCTCACATCTTGGTGAAACTTAGAAATTTCCAAAACAAAATTCAGCATTTTCTTTCCAACTTGTAATGCACCATGCACTCCTACCAATTTATCAACCAGTGTACTATCCATGAATGGATCTACATACGAATGATTAGGTATATGCAATGTCAAATTTAATTCATCACCAATGTATTTACCATATTTCATCCAATCACTTAGACCATGGTGACTAACCAAATTTTGCAATTTAAACTTTCTAAACAAGTCAAGTGGTTCAACAATCCTTTTCATGAATAAGGCATTCACAAGACTAATCAGATTTTTCAAAGCATCACCTCTCACAATTCTGAATTTATCACCAAAGTTATGGTTTACATTATGTAATAAATTAATTGGTCTAACAATCTCACCCATAACTGAAGTGTCTACACGTCTATTTAACTTTCCAAACCCAACAACTACTCTATTGAGCTTATGATCAATATTATGGTGATTATCATGCAAAAATTCACCACATATCTTATTTTTCCAAGAAAGAGTAAGATCATACCTTTGAGAAAGTGTAGGTTCTACAACAATCTCCTTACCTTGTTGGTATTCAACCTTGAGTCTCACAATTTCTGTAGATGGTATAGGCTTCAACTCATGAACAATCTATGAATGAGAAACAATGAAACTAGGCAATAACATTTCAAAT
>JABEVN020002196.1:0-22240 GCA_013146195.2 Codonopsis lanceolata
TGAGATATAGAGCCCTCCCGAGCAAGCTCCAAAGAGAGACTCCCTAACAAGCTCCTGTGCTCTTCTAGACGCAGCGAAAAGCGCCCCAAGTCACAAGATATTGAGACGGACACTTGCAGTCCGGACGAGCCCGAGATTCAACCGTAAGGCGAAATGAAGAGTCATTATCAATCCATACCCCGAGCAAAAAATCAAAAACGGAAGGCCATGCCTCCCAAGCTCGGCAAGATTGATTGAACCGTCAAGAACAGCTCTGGATGTGTTCGCGCGGACTTGAAGACATAAGTGGGCATCAGCTGAAGCATTGCCCGCCACGACCTCAATGTCGACCCCTACCTTCCCGCCTATCCCAAATGACCAAGACAAGATTGCGCTCGAGAAGAATGAGGCGATCAAAGCAGTAGGTCGAGAAACTCCTAAAGGCGCATCATCGATGAGATTCAAGACCCGACCGCTAGCTAATGTGGTGATGGTAAAAAGGCAAATGATAAATGGCGAATGTGTGACTTCACCAATTTCTTAAACAAAGCCTCGCCTGAAAGATCAGTTATCCACCGCCCGCATCGATATGCTTGTCGATTCTATAGCCGGGTTCGAGATGCTCGCTCGGACGCCATTCTGGATACCACCAGTCAAAATGAACGAGCAGATAAAGCGAAGACACCTTTCAACGGCAAATCGCGGCCTCTATTGTTAAGTTATTAAAATGATGCCTGCTAAAAATGCAGGAGCCACTTACCAACAAGATGGTCAATAAGGTGTTCGGCCTCAAATAGTAAATATGGAGGCTTACATAGATGACATGGTCATCAAAACCAAGGGCCGCGACCATACTCTTGACTTGGCCGAGACATTTGCCAACCCGCCGCGCAAGCACAATATGAAGTCGAACCCGAGTAAATGCGCCTGGTCCGAGCAGGAAGTTTCGATTCATGGTCAACCACATGCGAAGCCAACCCGAGAAGATACAAGCCTGCTCGACATGGAGCAACCTTTATTGCATCAAGCACATCCAATGTTAAACGACAGAGTCATTGCCTTTAGCCGCTTCATTTCTGCACCGAAAATGCCTCCCTTTCTTCAAGGTTCTCAAGGCAACAATGGTTTTGAGTGGAATACACGATCGTGCCAAGGCCCTCGAAAGCAGCCGTGGAATATCTTGGCAAACCACCTCTCCTCGCCAGCCCCATGCCCGCGAGCCTTTATTTGTGTATCTAGCAGCCACCGTGCCGTCAGCCGCTTTTTAGTTGGAGGAACTAGATATCCAAAAACCTCGTACTATGTATCTAAGGCCCTCACCCCCGCTGAGGGTCGTTATTTTAATGTTGAAAAATTAGCCTACTCGCTTGTCATAGCCCGCCTAAAAATTGAAGGGCTTATTTTTCTCGCACATATAATCATAGTATACACGCACGCACATCACTACGCAAAGTCCTACACAAACCCGACACATCGCATCGCTCAACCGGTCGATCGAGCTCACCGAAGTTCCACATAGACTACCCGCCAAAGCGAGCAATCAAAGCACAAGCATTGGCCGATTTCTTGGTCGAAACAAGCTTCACCCAAAGACGAGGATCCCGAGAGCCAGCAGCCTGAGCCCAGCAAAAACAATTGCCACAACCCCGACCTCTACCGTTGGGATCTTTATGTGGACGGGCAATGAAAGCAAAGTCGGAGCGGAGCCGGCATCCTTCTCGTAGCTCCCGATGAAGTCACGTAGTTTGAGCTTGCTCTCCTGCTCAAATTTCCCTCGCCTCCAACAATGTTGTCGCCGAATATGGCAATGATTGCCTGCCTCGAGCTCGCAACGGATATGGGCGTAGAGGCGGTCACAAAGTACTGGATTCACAATTAGTCGCGAACCAAGTCCGTGGGGAATATATGGTACATCACCCTACCCCGTTAAGTCGCAGCTAGTCAAGGAAATCTTGAAAAATTTCAAGTATTGGGAAATGATCGATTGATCGAAAGCATAACATGCGAGTAGATTACTTATCCAAGATCACCGAGGAAAATCTGCTTGCTAAATCCTTCAAGAATGATCGAGCACATGGAAAACCCCGCCATCGATAGACCACCATTATGACATCGAGCCGGCCAAGTTGGATTGATGACTACAAGGAGTACATCGAGCAGGAGTTCCGCCTCAGACAAGGTCAAGGCCACAACAAACCGGCCAAGTGCCGCTACTGCAGTCTGGGGAATCTTGTACAAGCGATCTAAGGTCGACCTATGCTTGCACTGTACCCCGTAACTAACCGAGGGTGTTTTGTATGAGGTGCATGAAGTGGAATGTGGCGGCCACCCGCACAAGAGCTCTAGTAAAGGGTCCGCGAAAGCAGATATTACCGATCACCCTTAGAAAGGACGGAAAAATATGTTCGTGAATGTGACAAGTGCCGAGATACGCGCGACATACCACTGCTTCCATCCACAATGCAAACCCCGCCGTAGCGCCTGCCCTTCGACATGTGGGAATTGATCTCGGCATTCCCGGCACAATACAAGTACAAATATGTTGTAGTCACCATAGACTATTTCACGAAATGGATTGAGGCAAAACCCCGACAAAATTTCGAGGCAAACGTCATCAAGTTTGTACACCCACTGTGTGTGCAGTTCGGTCTCCTCGCAATGATATCTCGACCATGGCACTCAATTTTCGTGATAAATTCACGCCAGAATGTGCTCGCTTGGGTGTGAAACATTGGCGGGCCGTCCGTTGCTTACCCTCGAGGAACGGCCGTGTCGCTAACAAACAAGTTTTGCACGCGCTAACTTAGAAGGACGAGGGAAGTGGGCGTAAGAATTGCAATCACCGCTGGTAGTCGAACCACTGCTCGAGGACCAACCGGGAAACACCGCTTGCACTCACCTATGGGTCGGCCATGATTCCGTGGAAATGGCCTTGCCTAGCTACCGTGTTTCACATTACACTACAAATGAAAGCAAAATAATCAGCCTTGCTCTGCTATTGACTTAGACTTGCTCGAGGAGAGGAGGTTGATGCACCAGAATGGTCAACTATAAACGTAAGGCAAAAGCTCATCATGACAAGAGAGTTCGAGGCGAGCCTTCTATCTGAGACTTGGTACTCAGGAAGATTGAGGTAACAGGTCATCGGACATAATGGGGGAAGCTATCTCCTAATTGGGAAGGTCCTTTCCGAGTTACGGGGATCGTAAGAGAAGGCACTTACACGCTCCAAACGCCTGAAGGAAACGACCTGAAGCACCCTTGGCATGCAGATCACCTCAAGAAATATTACCCTTAAGTTAAGGAAACAAACGGGCAAGACCTCAGTCCTGTTGAGGATCATTAATCACTTATCAATAAAAGGCAAGTTGTTGTCATATTTACCAGTTCGGAATTTTCAAAGTTATCAGTGAACTGTTATTCTGCAATTGTTCATACTTGTTTGACTAGATCCTGCTCGCCCAGCGAGCAGACGAGGCCATGCCCGGTCAACAATTCTAAAATCCCTAGTATCTGTGAATTCATCCTCTGTGGGAGAGGTGCGGCCATGCCCAGGTTCATGTACTAGGATGCTCGCATTCTTACAAGATAGCGATTAACTACCTCGGGTTCCTACAGTGACCGAGCAACACTGTTAACCGTATATCTCAATACCCGGAAGATATACCAGCAACCGCTTCGAACTACCCACATCGTACAAGGCCATGCCCGGTTGATTGGTTGCTAATTGAGAGTTGGGCCATGCCCGCTCGGCAGTCTTCTGGAAGCTCACTCGCTTTAAGCCTTGGCCAGATTCTAAGCATTTCTGCCCGGTATCTGCTCGGGTAACATTTCAATTTAAATAATAAGATTGTTTTGTTAGTCTTGTTATTTTAATAATCATCATTGGTTAACTTTATTCACACATTTTTGCTCGATATATTTTTCGGGGAGCACCGGCACTTGTATTAACAAATGACAGGAAAAATGTGCAAGTGAGAAAACAGTTATCGAGCAAACAAACAGCTGAATCGAAAGCAAATGTAAGAAATATTTGTCAAATAAAAAGTGAATTCTATTGCAGTCAGATTGGGAGTTACAAAAAAGGAGACCAAAAAATACTGGCGCGCAGGCCAAATTAGATCCTAAGCTTGTTCAGGAGGAGGAGTGGGAAGCTCTTTGGCACCACTTTGATATTGCAATTGGTATTGGAGGTTCAGCGCTCTACGGGCAGCCTCATCTTCAGCCGCCTTTGCCTGAGACTCTGCTTCAATCTGCTCAGTATCTTTCAAAACCTCGTCTTCAGACTCCAAGGCTTGAATCAATGAGCAGACATTTACCTCGCCCACGCGGGGGGAACCTGTGGCGCCTCCCGGCCAAAGATCGCCATCCGCCAAAGTGGCCAATTCATCTGGAGTGTAAGGAACTAGCGAGTGGAAGGGACGAGCAGCCTCGTCGTAAGGGTCGAGCACGGCCCATTCTGCCATTGTCTTCATTCCCACTCCGCCATGGCCGGCGAGCATCCTTAATATATGGTGGGTGCCATGGGCGAAATAGGGAAGAATGGCTGCGTCCACAGCATTCTCGAAGTCCTTCGACTTCTTGAAGTTTGCCACTGCGGATTCTTCAGCTTCCTTCAGCTTCCGCACCAACTCCTCCACGGATTTCCCATCCTTCACGGCTTGCATCCTAAGGGAGCTTCTCTCTGCCTGCAAGAGATCCCTTTGCTTGATGACCGCGGCCAGGGCAGCCTGGTTCTTCTTCACCTGGCCGACCAACTCTGTCTTGGCAGCAGCTTAAGTCGGGCGACCAATTTCGACGCTCAAACAGCTTCTTTCTTTCTTGGCCGCGCGAACGTGCTTCCAGGTTCATCGGCCGAAGCTACTTCCGACTTTTTCTTTCACTGGTTCCTCAAGCGGCTTGTCAACCTCCGCTTTCTTGCGAGCTGCCTTCTCCTCGTTATACCTATCGTAAAGATTGGTACATGTGGAAGCAATCTGCGAACAGAGGAAATGAATCAGAAACTGGAAAAGAAAAAAAAAGAGATAAACTACAGTCAACTACTTTACCTCGCTCAAACAGAGTCCTACATTTCCAACCAAAACGTGGCCGGCAGTATCTCGATCCAGGGCCAGGCCGTCATGCATAGCCCTCTCAATGACGCCCTTGCCCACCAATCCTCCTGGGCTACCACGAACATGCAGATCGATGCCCCCCACAGGAACGCCCCTGTGAGATTTTTCCAGCCGCCTCGGCAATCTTTGGTAAGAGTATCCTGAAGCCGGCTGCTCCATGTGCGATCCCGAGAGTGGGAGAAGAACGACCGGGGCTCGAGGCTCGACGGCGAACTTCGCGAGCAGGAGGGGGACTAAGGCTTTTCTTCCTTTTGCCCTTGGCCTTAGCATCTTGGCGGGGCCGGGCACCACAGGATGTTGGCGTGGCACCAAATTGGCCTCGTCTACAGGAATAGCTGCGACAACTTCTCTCTGCGTAGGCTGTTTTTGTGTGCCAGCAGCAGCCTTAGGTGCTACGGTTTTCTTTGCCGGACTTGTGGCCCTGCCCAAGTCCGGGGTTTTCTTCGCTGGCGGGCAAAACGGTACCTTGGGCAGCTCGACTGGCTGGTTGACCTTTAGGTCAGCTGCCCGCTGGTCGGCTTCTTTCTTTCGTTGCCTCAACACAGCCAAATTCTTCATTCCTGAAACAAGACAAAACAAAATGAGGTTAGAATGAACTCGAGAAAGGTATGAGCGAAACAGAAAATATTGAAGATTGGCGGGCAACCGTCGTGGTCTTCATAAACTGGCCGGCAGTTGCCGCCCGGGCCCAGCCGTTTACACTCGACGCATTCATGCTTAAACATTCGCCCATGGCAGTCGTCCCAATAGGGGTGAGGGTTTTCGGGCACATGGATTAGAAGGGGCTCCACCTCGGGGACCTCTGCTCGCATCACCCCGGCCAAACACAAGTAACGTGGATTACAGACCAGTTCCTTCCAGTCAAGAAGGAATTGCTGGCCGACGCGTCTTTCGTTCTCCTCTATCACACCTACGGCGGCTTTCAAAGCATTCAGCCGGGCAGTCTCCCCCGAGCTAAAATCTTGCTTGGATTGCTTGGGGATTTTTATCTCGTTGGTTGCCGTGGGCATAAATGGCCAACCAACCCGCGATTCAATAAACAGGACCCTCCTGTCCCAAGATTCCACCTTCCCGGGGACATCAGCCAGCAGTCTCAAAAAATTGGAGTTCGCCCTCACTCCGATCTTCCCTCCTGTGCTTGGGGCGAAGATGAATAATTTCCGGAGCAAATACATGTCCGGCTCAAATCCTAATAGCCTGCTCGCCACCGTGAAAGCTGTTATGGCACGGACAGTATTTAACATCAGGTCGCAAGGGACGGCCTTGGTCTCGTATAAAAAGTCTACCAAAAAAGGCTCTAAGGGGAGACGCAGCCCAACGCGGAAGAAATCAGCAAAGAATAGGAGCTCGTTCCCCTGTTCGCGGGAAAGGGTGACTCGGGCGGGAGCATCCATCTTACTCGCCCGATAATAGGCCGAATCAATTCCAAGAGATGTGAGCCATGCGGTCACTTTGTCCGCTGTATCCAATGTGGCCCAGTGAGCAGCATATCGGCTCTCGTCCGCGTTAACATACCAATCAGGCTCCTCTTCCTTTTCTTCTTCCTCCTCGATTCTTTCCTCAACGGGAACCACTACGGGAAGACCACCTACCCTGGTCAGGAAGCGGGCAATTGGAATTCTATCCTGGCTATCCACTCCTTCAGGGGCCACTTCCACCTGAGAGCGGCCAGTCTTCTTCAAACGTCGGGCAAGTGGCAGATTATCTGCCTCATCGGCCTCTGAGGCCTCTCCGGCCAAATCTATGCGCTCAACTTCTACTCGCTCGGTCGAATTTCCGGCAGGGGCTGCTTGCTGCTCGAGGCCTTGCCCGCCAACGAAGCCACCGGTCACACTCTCTTCACCAGAGTCCTCCTCGCTAGAGGAATCAGCTATATCGACTACAGGGTCCACTACCCGCCTTCGAACCGTTGGCCCGGCCACGGACCTTGCTCCCTCCTCACGATCTATGCTAAGTGAGGGAGACTTCTCACTGCTCAGCGAGTCATTCCTTCCACCATAGCTGAAGGTCTCGCGGTCATTCTCGGACATGTCAGACATCTACAAAGAGATCGAGGAAGATGGCCATTAGAATTCTGCCCGGGTAACTAATGAAGGAAAAAGGAAAGAAACCCTAAGTCTAGGTCAACCCAAAGGGGCCACGCCCGCCTAGCGAGCAAGACCACGGGTTCTATTCCTCGATCTCTACCTAAGGGCGGTCCTACCCTCTTAAACCCTAATAGAATCATGCAGAGATGAAGGGAGAAAGCAAAAATCCATACAGAGCCCACGGAACTTCATCTAAAGCAAGAAACGAAAGAGCATAACAGAAAAAGGGGGAAAGAACTTACTGTTTTGAGAGATGAAGGTGATTCTCTGCAATACGAGGGACAACTGGAGTCGAACCAACACAGAGGTTGCAAGCACTGGGAGCGAATGAACGGTGGTGGACACTGACCAAGTTCACCGGAGCCTGGAATGCGCTGGACACCGAAAATATGAGCTCTCAAAGAAATCCTCTCTCTAAAAACTCAATGGCAGTAAAAGAGGGAGAGAAGAGGATGGGTTACCTTTTATAGGCCGAGTCTTGGTGGCTGGGGCGGGAAAAAGGAGGCCAAAACGGCGTCTAGATGGGCGGCCCATCATCAACAGGGGCACGTCGCATTAAATGCACCGCTTCGTGGACCGCGCCCTGTCCTGTCGCCCCAACTTCTGACGGCTCACGCACCTTTTCCGACCACGCGCCTAACACGCCTTAAACAAGAAGCTTCCTTAATACGCTTCAACTTTTCCCCGATGAACTCTTTGTCTTCTTGAAAATTCATAAGTATTGAAGCCCGGACGAACGTCAAAAAAGGAATACGCTCCCCGCTCCGAGCATGAATGCTCGCCAGACAGGAAGCTAGGGGCCACTGATATACCCGGCCCAAGCCGGGTCACGAGCAAGGCACGAGTTAGCCTCACGTGCCAATCACGAGCACAATGCCTATGGGGGCCCATAGCCCAATGAAATGATAGAGCCGAGCACCGAGCAAAGATAACCCTCACTCAAACTGGCGAGCGGGCAAAGGCCTTGCCTGTCCGACCAGGGGCCATGATCGGGAATCATACATGCTTAGCAAAGGAATCAGACTTACTTTGCCCGGTCGGGCACCGGCCTTGCCTGCCCGACCAGGGGCCGATCTTCAGACTAATAAGTTCAGGGATCAATACAAACAGAATAGCCGGACAGATCCTTGCTCGCCCGAGCACACACCAAGCATGAGACGTTGGTAGCTTGCTTTCCAAGGCAAGTCAAAGGTTTCCATGTTTAGGCGGAATACTTGCCTCATCAACTCCTATAACTACGCGGTCAACCGCCTGTTTCGCCTAAAATCAAGGGATTTCCTCCTTGATTATCTCTCAAGGCGATTATGGAAACCGAATCCTAGATCGCGATTCAATCACCTTGAAGGCCTATAAATACCCCTCCACAATCATAAACAAGGTACACACACTTTCTTGAGCCTCGTTACTCTGTCAATTTACCTTTTGACAATCACTCGATACTTACTCTCACGCCGAAGGGGTTTCGCGAGGCCTTGCCTTGCACTTCTACTCAGGTGTTCTTGTGATCTTAACAGGCTCAAGGAGGACGATTACAAGCCCAGATATCCTACCCATCTAAAGGACGGCCCAAGCGGTGCATTTTGCCACATCACATCCGTTCCTAAATAATTGTTTTTTTTTTCTAAGTTGTCCGTTCCGAAAATAATTATTTTTTTCAAAACTTTCTTTTTAAGAAAAACTTTGTTATCACTTTATCCTTACTTTTTCTATGTACTTTAATTATGGTCATATACACAAGGACATTAAAGGAAATCACACATTACACTAATATTTATAATACAGTCAATTATTTTTTTCTTAAATGATATGTCGGGTAAAAAAACAATAATTTAGAAACGGATGAAATATTACAATTTCTCTCAAGGAGCCAACATGACAGTCTATTATGGTGTCTCAGATTCCATTATTACCATTATAAGTGTTTCTCGCATCACATGATGGGATCAAATTAACAAACGAATTTAAATGAAAACTTCTTATTAATCATAAACCATGCATGTCAAAAAAAACATTGTTTTTAATTTACTATTACAAGTGTTTCTCTCATCATGTTAATTGAATACACAATCTCATTTAAATGAACAAGCTTACGTTTATTCACATAACACATTCAAGAAATACTCTTATTATCGCTATATGTTCTTTTTTCATCTCGCGGGAGGAGATCACCACTACTTAATATATTATTGGTGATATACAAGGTTTAACATGTTATTAATGTGGCAACAAATTCAACTACTATCTATATTATAAAACTGATAGGTAAATTGACTAGGATTATTCAGAGGTTGAGATTAAATTCTCTTAAATCATTTAACGGTTGAAATTCACCATTACATTCATATGTGTGAGTAGTTATCCATTTTTAACTCCCTATTTTTTTCTCTCCCTATTACAAGTCACCCCCTACAATTAATATTATGAGCAATCACTCATGTTTCTTCTCCCTATCTTTTATCTTTACATTACAAAATCACACCCCCTGCGATTAATCTTCTGAACAGTCACCCCTTATAAAACAATAATCTCTCAACTATCACTGAAAGCAATGTACTCACTCCGGACCTATATATAAGCAAAACTAACTGATTTCACACAGATTAAGAAAGTAAATTAAATTAGTTAAATTGTCTTGATTTTATATAAAACAAAAGTATACTTACTAAAATACCCTTAAGTATCACATTCAAAACTGATGACAATTAATGCAATATTAACTCATTGTCATCAATTCATTATAACTCTTTTATAATTAGTGGCTCTTTGTGTATAGGGAATGTGCACACATTTTGAAAGACAAAATAATTAACGAGGGGCATTTTGGTACCAAACTTCTTGAAAGTTATGAGTAGAGTTTAATATGGTGATTTTTATTTATATTTAAGTCCACCAAAATTTGATATTTGTTTGCTTATATATAGGTCCAGAGGGAATACCCCTTAATTATAATATTTTTTTTAAATCACATATTTTATTTAGACACTATCATTTTAATTGACGATCAAGCTTTAATAAATGGCAATTGTTATACCTATGCATGCACTAATTACTATTGTAATTAATACATGGGAACAAAAACCATTATAACAATCATGATCAAATGATCATCGATAATGGATCAATGCATGAGTGTCATTAATATTCATTACTTAGTATTACTATTTCTCGCAAGTCCAATTGTGGTATTTGTCTATAGGTATCAAAATCAAAATTTGATACCTATATTGGTTACTATTTATGAGTTTCAAATCATCATCTCCAATCATATGTATCAAAATTTAATATAAGAATAATTTAAAAAAATTATATCCAACACATATCATAATATAAAAACAAAATTAAAATATTAACATAGATAATTTACAAATACATATTATGACATAAATGTATGGTCAAAACGAAAAGTATTAAAATTAGGTGTGGTACTAAGGGAGGTATCAAATTTGGTACTTTCCTTAGTACCACACTTAATTTTAATACATTTTACTTCTACTATTGGAGAGTCTAATACTCTCAAATAGGTATCAAAATTTGATTTAACTCCTACCATTAGATTTGTCCTCGGGGACCATGTATGTACTATGTAATGTCATTATTCATTTATTACAGTTTCTCTGATACAATTATTATTACTAATATAAATGTTTCAACAATGTTGTTATTACAGTTTCTCTCATGCCGTTATTAATAACTAGTTTTATACATGTGCCTTAAATGTACAGAGAAAAGTATTTTTTAATTAAATAATATTCAAACAAAACGAAGAAATAAATATAATTATTGAAAGTTTAATATAACATTTTACGTTGATTTATTATTATTTTACATTGAATCAATTTTTTATTATTATTCCTCACTCTTACATTTGCATTATAGAAAAATACACATCATATCTATATCTATATATATATATATATATATATATATATATATATATATATATATATATATATATATAATGACAGATGTGATTTTAACATAACCCAATATAGCAATTTCGCTCCTAAATCTTTTTGACAAATATGAAAAGTAATCTTTATACAATAAATAGTTGTCCCTTCCTTGAAAATATGCTCTCTCTTTTTTTGAAATATAAAAAGTTGTCCCCGCCTTGGAATGTGCAATTAGTTGGAATATGAAAATATTTAATCAATACGACACATGTATTTGAACATATAGAACTTAAACATCTCATTTTTTTACTGCACTTATATTGCAAGTTACATTAAACATCCAAATATTTAACTTTGAAACCCGGATAATGTCTACAATAGAAATTGTGAAGTCCATCTTAAATCCACCCAATTTTAGCAGTTGAGAATCATCCGCATATAGCCTTTAATTTTGTTTTTAATTTGTTTTCATTTTGCTTGAATATAATTTAATTACAAAGATACATGTCTGTGCGTTCAACGCACTAGTAAAAAACTAGTTAATGTATAATAAGATGTATATTTTCAATACATAGCCCACCACTTTTATTATATATATATCACAATTGGAATTATTGAAGGCTTTGATTGATTATTTAATATATTTTTTATTTTTGCATTGCAAGTCTAAAATTGTGTATCGGGATATATTTTTGTATTATAATTTCAAATTTTGCATCGCAAATCCAAAATAGCGAATCGAGATTTTTGCATGGGTAATTCAGTTTATGCATCGCAAAATCAAAATTGTGCATCGACCTTTACTTTAGTTTTCAAATTCAAAATTATGCATTGCAAATCCAAAATTGTTCATCGGCATTTTTATGCATGGGGAATCCAGTTTGTGCGTCGCAAATTCAAAATTGTACCTAAGGGTTTACTTTTGTATTCTACTTCCACATTGATGAATCACATTTCCAAATAGTTACATCGAGAATCAAAATTAATGTATCGTGTTTCTAAATCAATGCATCACAATTCATGAGAAGTTGTTCCACCACTGTTATATATATATATATATATATATATATATATATATATATATATATATATATATATATATATATATATATATATTTTGTGTGTGTGTCGAAAAGGGCATTTTCACGGCTCATTTGACAACGTTTTATGGGCTATTTTCTGATGTTTTTCGTTAAGAGATCGATTAGGGCTTCTGAGCTCTCCTTTCGCAGGTTAGTGGTTTACTTTCTCTTTCATTTCCAGATCAAAAGTTTCCATGGCCAGTAGGAAAAGATTTCGATCTCATGTCTGATGCCCAAACCAGAGCCCTATTTTCTGTTGCTTGAAACCCTTTCCTAAGCGATGCTTGAACAATTGTACAGCTTCGACAATATTTGAGACTTCTTTCTCCATCCATATATATATATATATATATATATATATATATATATATATATATTATAAAATAGATTAGGGGCTAATTGGTGGCCCAGATCGAATTGTGTCAAACACAACTGGCGGTCCAGATTGATTCGTAAATATGTGAGTTACATATAAACCCCTCAGTTATGAGTTTTGTTTGAATTACCCCCTCCACAACCAATAAGTATGTAATAACCCATCAGTTATGTTTTTTTTTTAATTATCCTCTGCACAACCAATTACAGTTACATGAATGTTTTTCTCAACACATTTTTTTAACCACATCCTTCCGTTTGAGTTGACGAGGTTGTTATCTATAATTTATCACGAGCATCCATTGAGTTGATCACATGCTGGCACCGTGTCTATAGCATGGACACAGATACTAGGTTTAAACACATATAAACCCCTCAGTTATGAATTTTGTTTGAATTACCCCCTCCAAAATTACATATAAAACCTTCAGTTGTGGGTTTTGTTTGAACTGATCACATACAAACACCGTACATATAGCACGGGCACAGATACTAGTTTACATGAAATGTAAGATTCATATATTCCCTTTTAACTTATTATATAAACAAAACTATTAATTAAGAAAATCAACTACATTTTGTTTAAAGTACTAATCATAAGTTGCAATGTATTAAATATCATTATTTTTCAGTGTTCTAAAACTTCCCACTAGCTCCGCCTAGGCCCTGCCTACGCGCTAGGCCCTGCCTACGCGCTAGGCCCCTCTCTATCGCCACGACTTTCTTAGTCGCCGCCTAATCGACCAAGTCGGCGCCTACACCAAACCTCACCGACCTTAATTTATTTTTGTAGCTTTGATTTTGTGGCATACGGTGACCGGAGAAGGAAGAAGGGCGAATTGGAGAAGGAAGGGGGAGTGGTAATGGTGAGACAGAGAGAGAGGTAGAAAGAAAAGGGGTTTGATTTTGTGGATATTCAGTGGGATGAGAGAGAGGATAGATTAAAGGGTTAGATCTAGGATGAAAGAGATTGGAGGATGAAAAAATGAGGAGAGTCGGTCTGTCGGAGAGAGAGAGAGAGAAGAAAAAAAAAAAGAAAGAAAAAAGGTTATCGGTCTGCCAGATAGATAGAAGAAAGAAGAAAAAAAAAGATGAAGAAAAAGGGGGCTGTCTCGAGACTCGGAATTTAAAATCAGAAGGGATGATATGTTAGATTGTGGGTTGTAGGGGCAGTAGGTAGGTGGGGTAATATTTTTTTTGTTTTTAGTTCTAAACTTCGCTGGTTTATTGCTTTGTGGTTATTGAGAATTGAGATTAATGGTAGGTTTGTATATTTTTGTTCATTTTACAAATATATACAAGTCTTTGATAAAATGACAAACATAAAAAAAAATTGTAGTCAATGTGTTTGATCTTTGATGTAAATTATCAAAAAAAAAATGGTAATTATGCCCTAATTCTAGGTCTCGCCTAGGCTCCGATTACACCCCGACTAGTCCCCTAGACACTAGGCGCTAATGTGCCGCCTAGCGGCCGCTTAACGATTTTTAGAACATTGTTATTTTTTATGATATTTTTATTATTATATTTTTAAGTTATGAAAAATCAAACGTTTGACCAAAATATGAGGTATTATTTATTTAGTTAAAAAATAATATCATAAAGTAGAAAAAGATAAAAACATGAATAACTTTGAATCTACTTAATAATAAAAATTAAAAGATGTAACAAACATAACAAAAATTTACATTGAGTAAGCGAGAGAGATCTATTTAAACATTTTTTCTTGTTCGAAATGACAGTAGAATTTAAACATTCTACATGATTTGTTGAATCAACAATGGGCTAGATACTTGAACTTGTGAAAGGTGAGTATGCATAGAAATTGCTCTTCCATTTATTGTATACTTGTTTAGTAGTTGGAAAAAAATATGTAATGTTTTACAAATATATAAAATAAAACCTTTAATAAAATAAAATTTACTTTAAAATAGTATAATATATCGTCCATTTCATGATATCCAATAAAATATAACCTTTAATAAACCGTTCGATGCGAGGTTCAAATAATATTTTTGTTCGTTAAAACTATTTATAATAAGATTATATAAATATTTTAGTACTCTATCTGATTTCAAATTATCGTCTTCTTTGACCCGACACACCGTTTAAAAATGTAATTGAATGTATTATAAATTTTTTTGTCGGTGTTATTTCATTTAAGGCCCTTAAACATGTGTCCGTAATTAAAATAAGTAACAATTATATAAGTAAAGTGGTAAAAGTGGTTTTTTAAAAGAGAAAGTTTTGAAAGAAGACAATAATTTTAGAACAGACGAAAAAAGAAAAGAAGACTTTAATTTGAAAACGAAGGGAGCAATAGTTATAAATTGAAGATATGCATATACAATAATGTATATAAAAAATATAAATCTCATACTAATTAAAGTGTCTTAATTTCCAATGTATAGCTGAAAAGTCACATTTGAGTTTTCATTTATGATAAGTAATTAAGACGGAAAAATCATTGTTATCATTATAGGCACGGGGTCGGTATGTGATCAGTTCAATGAATGGTCGGGATAAACAAAACTCATAACTGACGGGGTAATTTAAACAAAACCTACAACTGAAGGTTTTATATGTAATTGTAGATGAGTAATTCAAACATAATAGATAACTGAGGAGTTCATTTGTAACTTCGCATACTTACGAATCAATCTGGACCGTCAGCTGTGTTTAACACGATTCGATCAAGGCCGCCAATTAGACCATAAGCTCTTTTATAATATAGACAGAAGATTGATTGTTTCTCGCATGACATGATGAGCTCAAATTATAAAAACCCATTTAAATGAAAACTTTATAATTAATCATTAACCATGTCAAGAAAACTTTATATATATATATATATATATATATATATATATATATATATATATATATATATATATATATATATAAGGAGAGGAGCATGATTTGGAAAGTTCCCGCCAAAAGTGATTTTCCAAATTTAGAAACACTTCTAATTTGTATATAAACCACTTTTTGCATTGAAAATTGAAAAATAGAAAATGTCATTGTTATGGTTGATTGGATAAATGATTCCAAAACCTCTTCACATTCTTATTTAGTATATTAAGAAAAGTATGCATAGTAGAAACATGAGAGATAACAAAACCAAGTTTTTTTTTTGTTTATTTGTTTGCATCAATATCTAGGTTAGGAAAAATAAAAATGAAATAAAACAATGATTTTGAAACTAAATCTTATACACACACTTTGAAAAAAACTAATTCACAGACAATTAATTGATAATAATACCAAGATATGACAACTTTTTCTCTATTTCAACATAACCAAAGTTATTATTGTGAAAAAAAAATTATAAATCGAGACATAACCAATTTTTTGAAACAGCTAGCTACATGTAAAAAAAATGGAAACACAATAATTTCTGATTTTTTAGTTACTTATACATGTTAAAAAATTCAGATATAAAAAAGTACTGATGATGAAATTAATCAACATTCAGCTCGAATTTGTTTGTTAGTTGAACTAAATCCCGAATGTGTGTGTGTGTGTATTTATTTATTTATTTATTTGCATATATTTTAATATCATTTTTTAATAAGTGAAACACATCAATGAATTTAAATTTTATTGAGATTCCACAATAGAGAATGAGAGAAAGTGAACCTCAATTCCATTGTTTAGAATTGGAATTGTGGGCTTTAATGTAAAATTTATTGTTTATATCCAGAAAAAACTATTAGAATTGAAATTGAACTGAAATTCTTAATATTTTTATTCTATAAATTGATTTTTTTTCTCCAAAGGTAAAACATTTTTAAACCTGAAGACTCTTGATTTTCATTAAATTTTTTATTTCTATTAATTTTCTTATACGTTTAGATTTTTAATTGAATTCTACATGAGAGCCAAACAAAATAATCTTAATTTTAATATTACAAAATTATGATATTCAATTATACACATCGAACTCGTAATCTTTATGTTGCAATCATTTATATATTTTATTAGCACTAAAGTTTTAACTATTGTATTGATATGAATATAGGCTTCGTGCATCACACGAGTGTTTTGATTATAATTTTCTATGATTAACTTCAATTTTTATTGTACAAAGTAAACTGTTTTGGTCAAGGACGTGTCACTTCGATATCAATTTAAATATATGTTAAAAAAAGTTATTGTTTTTATTAACATAATTTTCTATAATTTGTTTTATATACATATTGAACTCGTGATTTTTCATATAATTATTCGGTTATATGGTTATCATTAAAATTTTATATTGTTTTATTTATATCAATATTGAAATGTGCATTACACGGTTGTGTTGTAGTGGTATATATAAAAATAGAAATACATAATTTTTAGAAATTTTTCGCCAAAACTCACTTTTCAAAAATGGAATCACTTATGTTCTTTTTATGTCAAATATATATATTTTTGAAATTGAATTTGAGAAATGTCATTTAATGATGTTGACAGAAACTATTCAAATCGAGTTTACTTTTTTTATTTGGAGAATTAAATTCGAAAATGACATATAAATGACATATAACTAATTACATACCAAAGCCATATAACTATTAAATATTACACAAAAATAAAGTAGAAATCAAATTTCTAGGCAAGCTATTCATAAGTCGGACAAAGTCCATGTGCATATAACTAATTACAAATAAAATCAATATATAAAAATAATTCGTAAAAATGGTATTTATTCAAAAATATTGATTAGATTAGTATTATTATAAATAAAAAATAGGTAAATAAAAATACTTACGATTGTTTTTAATAAATCTTGAAATACAATTCTAAAATATTTAAAATAAAAAAAATAAAAAATACTCATGGACCTGATTTTGTTGTTTTTTTTAGTTTGAGTCCGTCTTAGTTTAAATTATCACTAGATTTTGTGTTCGTGCTTATGACACGGTGTCAATATGGAACTTATTCAATGTATGAAACGGACAATATGCATATGAATTGATATATGCTTGAAAATTTGTAAATATCAGAAGAACACTACACAACTTAAAAGAAGACAAAACTCAATAAGCTAAACAAAAATATATATTTTATGATGGTCCATTACAAATAAGTAAGAATATCGAAAGTTTTACGTGATGTTCAAATTAGAGTGACATTTTCTCTTCTTTTTTTGTTAATTCTTTATGTAATTGAAAATTGAAATGTAATATATAAGTTATGTTGTTGAAAGAGATACATATTTTTTTTGTGTGGTTTCAATCAAATAGTCATATAAAAATTAAGATAAATTTTTTTAAAAAAATTATATCACATCAATGAACAATACATATTCTGAAATCTAAAACTGTGAGTTAAATTTGAACGATACATACTCGTGAATATTTCAATTGAATTACATATTCTGAAATCTCAAACTGTGAGTTAAATTTGAAGGTTGGAACTCAAATAATGTTGTTTCGTAGCATAGTCTATTCACTTGAGTTATGCAATGATACGAGATTAATTGCTATAAGGCTGAGCAACCATGTTTTAGAAGGTTAATTTCTTTCAAAGGGCAATTCTGGTGGTACTCTTTTGATTCCAAAAATGTCACTTGTTGGTCCACAATAATGCTCAAATAAGTTAGAGTGGGGGTGAATAGCCTATGATGCCAATTAAAAACTTTTCTGTTGGATATAAATAAAGCATCATTTTAAGTGGCAATTGCAGTTTATCAAGTTGAGCATGTCTGTCGGTAGAAGCTATCGGTAGACTTGATCTAAGCAGAAGTATCAACTCTGCCGATAAACTGCTAATCAAATAAAAAAAGCCTATTAAAAAGGTTTGGATAGCGGAAGGTAAAGTGGCTATGATTTGGAGAAGTCATAAGTGGCTGTACACGAATATATGTTCAGAACAACATCACACTTAATTCTTCTATCAAATGCAAGTTTTGGAAATCAGTTAGATAATGGTTTTTCTAAAGATAAATCATTTATAAAAAAACTCATAGATATATAAGGGCTGAGAGATAAAGTATTCGTAAGAACATATGAATTTATTCAAAGATAAATTACATACTACATCAGTCTAAATAATCTATGTACAGTTTCTGGCTTTGTCTTCCCAAGTCTCAATCCTTACTTAATTATCCATTCAAGGATCTTTAAGTTGCAAAGGACAATAGGAGACGAAAACGAGAAACTGTTATGAGAAGGAAGGGATTTTCAAGGTCGTTCAGATATAAAAATATATCGAGCGATTGAGAACACTCGACCTTCCATGATGATTGATTATTGCACAATCAATAGCATTTGTATTGGAATACAAATATGAAGATATGAATGCAATATCTACAGACAGCTCTTCATTTTCGTCATACATTATCTAACATCAATCTTCAGATCTTGATCTCTGTCTATTGAAGTTTCTGATCAGTCTCTTCTCTTTTCCAAGCTTTTCTTCCTAGAAATCCACTGAAGGTGTTTTGCTAAGATCTGGATGAGTTCACTGCAATCTGTGTAGGAATCAGAGATACGTTGGTGAAGACGATCTCTTTTCTTTGAAGTTCTTAAGTAGATTGAGTTACTCGTTGCTCACTGTGTATCGTTTGATGATCTTAGATGTCGCTTACACAGTCACTCTGTATTTTTGGGCAAGAAAGAGGATTTATATAGGCGAGAGTCAATATGATCGTTGAGAGATGAAGACTTGAAGTTTTCTATCCGTTAGAGATGTAGTGGTTGAAGACTATCGGATAGAGATCTTTGTCCATAAGATATTTGACTGTTTGGAGAAGAGATTTTGTCCTGTAGATCTTGGAACTTGTTGTCTGTCAAACCGTGTTGATAATTTTCTGAAGAGTAGGTCGATGTCGTTGCCTTTGTCGGGTGGTGCATTCAATAATGTAATTGTTTTTTGACTTTAACAGACTACTTGAGTGAGAGAAAGTCTTGTAGCTTTAAGTATGTCAGGCTTTTTGACGCATGAACATATTTATCTTTATTTGAGCAACTTCTTGACTTTTCTCTGTAGCACGTGCAGATTTTAAAGTCTGTCGGTGGAATGCTTCGAGCCAGTGGAAACAAGTCTTTCGATTCGGAGAAGCGATGTCAGTGCGGCGAGTTAAACTTGTAGCATGTCGCCGGTGGTGAGTCTTAAGGATGTTCTGATCTTTATCACTGATGGCTTTTGACATAGCTGCAGGTCTTCCGGTGCTAAGTGCATCTGAAGTGTTGTTCTGTTTTAATCATCATGTAGGAAGGTAGAACTTGATCAGGTAGCACCTAATATAAGACCTATGTGATATCATACGAGTTGCCACGTTAACCGGTACGCAGACCTTTTAGCCACTCGTGAGGACTCACTTGTAATGGGGGCAAGCAAATCAACATATATAGAATATGCAAGGTGATAACTAAATTATCAAGAAGCATATTCCAACAATCTCCTCCTATTTGCTTGGAACCATTGCAAAATGACATATACAAAGTACTTAAAGCATTTATCAGACATAGTAATATCATATCCGCAATGAATGATCATTTTATCTCAAGACATGTCCTATGTTGATAATTACATAAGCGATGGCTTTAGTATAGTATACTATTGCTATTACAGACTCGATAAATCAAAGTACTGAACATGTAATGCAATAGTAAAAACAATTTATATCACTTAGAATTTTTAAAAGACGTTTGGATAGGATCTAAAAGGTTTTGATTGTCTTGCTTGCACATAAATTTTTATAGACTGAAAGCTTGTTTTGGCAAATAAGAGCAGCAAGTCCTTAAGTAAATGTATGTTTTTGAAGAAGTTCAATAAGGATTGCTTAAAATACCAATTTCTTGAAAATTAATTTTTGAAAAATCAATTTTTGAAAACTTTTTATTTCTGTTGAAAATAAAGGATCTCTGTTGAAAGTAAGTTTTAACAGAGTTTTTGTTTTGAACAAGGTTTTCAACAGAAGTGCCACAAAGACTGAGCATGATTCACTAAGAATCAGCTTAGGGTGAAATGTCATATTTGTTGGTGTGTGTGTTCATTTGAAATTTAGTTAAGTCAACTCTCCTCCTTTTGATAGGAATGTCATCACTCCATTCACCTCCTAAGGTTATATGTATATGCCATATAACTCTCCTCCTTAATGGTTGCAAACAATAAGAATTAAGTTTGATGGACAGTTGCAAGCAGAAAAATAAGAGAGGATATCAGAAGAGATGCAGTATAATAGAGTAGATGACAAAAGAAAAAGACACTAAATATCGGAAGAAAGTACTAACAAGTTCTAAAAAGTACACACTAATTTGAATCTCCAAAACTACCAGTGCTAGAATCAAGAGAATAGTCTCTATCCTAATCTGAAAAACTTCTATTGCCGAACAATTCTCGAGTGATCAGCAATTCTCCAGTGATTGGTAGTTGTTCGTCCTCGTGAACCGTGGAACGAATGGTGTGGTAGGAGCATAGGAAATAGCTGATAATCCTAGTGTATCTCAAAAATACTGAGACCCATTCACTAGTCTTCGCCGAAAGAATGACGGATGAGAGAAGACTACTTGAGACCAGTTGATGATGTGAGAATCAAAACAACAATGGTGAAGTTTAAGTCTCCGTGTCGCCTCCCGAGCTCGGTTCATGAAACGTAAGGCATTGGCTCTAATTTCACCAACATACAATACATATCCAAGCGGATAGTTGAAAATATCCCATGTATCGTAGTCATCTCGAGAAGGGTAGCCAAGACGGCAGCCATGATTCGCTGAGAATAGAATCATTGATGGAGTCGTACGCTAAGGAAGGTTGAAGACTCTTGATAGGCCGCTGCATTGGTGACGAGATCGCGACGCGACCGTGAGGCTTTACCATCTCTTGTCACCGCATTCTCGAGTAGACCGCCGACCACCGAAGGCTGTAGAATTCTTCGCTGAAAAGAAAGGATTAATACGAATCCGTAACTATGGAAAGATTTATAATCTTTGCTCCAACAATATTGTCAAGGAGAAATTGTTCTCCTTGAATCGCTCGACCAAGAATGTAGATTCACGACCTACTTTCGTGACGAACGATCTCGGAGTTGATCGGGCTGTAGACGCTGGTTGGAAGAAGTTAACCATGAAGAATTTCTTAGAAAGAAATGTGCACTGATAATAATCGTATATATTTGATTTGGGTAACGATGGAGATTAATCAAAAATAGTAACGTATATATATTCAGTACTTTCTGAGAACGAGCAGGAAGAACACACTTTTCAAGAACTCAAGTTGAGTGTCCATAATAGAGCTGTAACATTGAAATGAGAACCGGCGAGTAATCATTTCAAGCTCAATTGTGAGTGGACGTTTTATTGGAGAGGCGGCGATTCATGATTGCGATAAGAAGTAAGTCTTCAGGGGAATATGTATTTGGACAGTTTAGAGACTTAAATCGAGGATTGCAATACCGCGAAAGATTTTAATTGAGGGCTTAAGGTATTGAAATGAAGTTGTGTTGATATCGATGAGCAAAAATAATGTGATAAATTTCGTAAAATATATTTAGGAAATATGATGAATTTTTAAATATTCCAGATATCCTAGTAGATAATTTACGGGACATTCTGAATCATCTATTTGCTTGGAACCATTACAAAATGACATATATAAAGCACTTAAAGCATTTATCAGACATAGTAATAACATGTCACAATGAATGATCATTTTATCTCAAGACATGTCATATGTTGATAATTACATAAGCGATGCCTTTGGTATAGTCTACTATTGCT
>JABEVN020002197.1:0-22246 GCA_013146195.2 Codonopsis lanceolata
ATGGTCGCTACAAGTTGAAAAAAAAAAAAAGAAAGGCATGAAACAGTAGGCGTCAACTTCATTCGGGTAAAAAAAAAAATATAAATAAAAATAATACAAAAATACAAAAAGAAAAAAATAGTAATAAAAAAAGAAGGAAAAAAAGAAAAAAAAATACCGATCACAATTTGTCCAAAATAGTGACCATTCCCAAATCCAACAACGACATCTTGAGTTATAGCCAAATCAAAAGCGAGGGAGACCAAGAAAAGACTTCATTCACCACCCCTTTGGGGTAACCTCGCTATCATATCATATGATGCGAGCTAAAAAATCTGGGCTACTTATCAAAGTGCTACCCCTCTCTCCACGTGTATGGAGTATATTGTCAAAAGAATCCGGTCGAGGAGATGTCATACTCCCCACAACGAAAGAAGACCTTGTTCGACCTCAATCTCAACAAGTTCAAAAGGTATGGTGCTCGATCTACTCTATCCGACAAGTGCTTCCCTCCGGCCCGCTATTGAAAACCGAAAGAGCCGGTCTAGGCAAAAGTTAGGGCAAAAGAAAAAAAAAAAAAAAAAAAAGCCCGCTAGGCTGAAAACCGAAAGAGGCGGTCTAGGCAAAGTTAGGGCAAAAAAAAAAAAATAATAAAAAAAAAAAAAAAAAAAAAGGAGCCATTAGGCGAAAACCGAAAGAGCGGGTCTAAGCAAAGTTAGGCAAAATAAAAAAAAAAAAAAAAGAGCTCGCTAGGTTGAAAACCGAAAGAGCGGCCTAGGCAAAAGTTAGAGCCAAATAAAAAAATATATATCGGGGAGAATAAGAGAGAGGAAGACACTCTTTGAAACCTCGGCATCTATCTCGTCTTGACATCAGAGGGCTCGGTGACGGAAGAAAAAAACCACGACATAAGCTCACAATAAAATACTAAAATATAATATTACGGGTCCTAAGGTGCAACTTAGGAATAATTACAAAAAATTTAGATTATGCATTAATGGCATGTACATATCTATTATTATTGTACCCCTTTGTTTTCGAAACAATCCTTTTCTTGCGACCATAGCCAGAGTGGTCCATCGATTACTGCGGCGTCCACGAGCCGGGACCATATACTCATGCGAGGCGAAGAAGAAACCCTAGACTCATCGGCATAGAGCCCAGTGTCCTCATCCTCATCATCAATGTCCCGTTATCCGGATAGAAGTCTTTGCTGGTACCATGATATTCGGCTCGACCATCGTCTGCTAGCTGCGTCGATCGCGAAAAAAAAAAAAAAAAAAAAGGAGGTTACGACCACGGACTAAAGCGACCCAATGCCAGAAAGAATAAGAGATTCGACCATCTTTTCCGGTTCAATATCACCCAAAAGCCGCTCTTATCCAAAGGTGTATTCTCAAAAACCCTTTCTCCAAAATCTGCGTGCGTTACATTTTAGATGTTTGGTATAGTTTTATTTTCTGTGTGAATTTATTTTTGCATGTGTAACATACTGCATCGTATATATTATATTGCATTATTTCATAATGTTTGTACAGATTTCTTTCACAGAAAAAAATGCAAAAGAAAAAAAAGAAAGAGATACTAATGTTCGCAGGAACTCAAAGCTAATGTGCTCGGGACGAATGGCTTCTGGGAAGACCACCACCCCTGACTCTGGGACCCGTTGCTAATCCTCGACCTCTGCCCCGGCCGCGGCTTGACCCGTCATCATCATCATCATCATTATCATCATCATCATCGTCATCTCGACATCTGGGCCGCCGCACTGAGCTGCTCCTTGCGAACCTGAAAAAAAAAAAAAAAAAAAAAACAACAACGGAGTAAGTTCTCTACCCTTATCTCCTTCTCTGTACAGTCCTTTAAGTAAATAATGAACATATCACATGTTTTATACTTCATTTTTTTTACAATAAATTCTTTTAATAAAAAATAATAATAATAAAAAAAATCTTGTTCATAGCAAAAAAAAAAATAATAATAATAATTCTTTAAATGGTCACATACTATTTTCATACATGTGCATAAATTTACATGTACATAAAAATCATTCTTTTTCAAAATCCACAAAATCCATAAAGAAAATTCATTCATAAAAAAAAAAAAAAAAAAAAGCAATTCATATATGTAATTAATTTTGCATCTTAATGTACATATTATAACTGCATTTGTCATGTGCGTAATAAAATGTGAAAAATTCATGCATCATCTTATAAATGTTCTGCATTGCATCTGCATCAAATAAAATAATTCATGCATTCATATTTTGCATTTCATCTGTCCAATAAGCTGCCATAGGAATACAACAAAGAGAAGGTAAAGTACCACCAATCATCAAAATAAATATCTTTGTGGTATTTACTATACCTCTGCAGCATTTGCATGCTTGGAGAATAAAGCTAAGGGCATGAAAAATATCTATTTTGTCATGTTTTTATCCTGAAAATATGCCCGAAAAAGCGTCTCGGAAAAATTAAATTTATACTCCGAATATTCCGTTTCGCCATTCTATTGCATGCAAAAATGTGAGTTAGTGTAAAACATGCATCATATAGCCTCATTTGCATTTAGAACATAAATCATGCATAGTAGGATCAAATAGTGACCACTATTTCAAATCATGCATCGCAAAAATAAATCACAAAAATTACATACATTATCACTCAATTACATCATTTAGGCATAAATAGGACATGCACATGCATCATTAATAAAGTCAGGAATGCTTCAAAAGTACCAAGCAGTGCGATTGCAAAATCTAGCAAATAGAATAAGTATATCCGAAACAAAAAAAACAAAAACAAAAACAAAAACAAAAAACAAAAAACAAAAAAACAAAAAAAAATGTATCATTCTTTACGTAAATAAACACTTGCCATTTTTTTTTTAAATATGTAAATATACATGAACAAAATTCACATGTAAATAAACATTTGATTTCATTAAAAAATTGTATATATTGTACATATATACCATATTCTTTTACATTCCTCCAATAAAAAAAAAAAAAAAGAAAATGAAAAAAATCGGGAGAAGGGAAAATGTATGTACAGGAAGAAATTTTTTTTTAGGTACATGCAACAAGGAAAATGCGGCGGCAGAAGAAGAAATTTTCGACTGAAGCTAGAAAATGGAGCAAAAAGAAAACAACAGCAAAGAAAAGATGACATCAGCTGATACCAAAAGATGCTACAGCAAGGAAAAAAGGGGAGTTTCTGGCCAAGGTTAGAAGGAATAACGAAAACAAATGCAGCAGCATCAAGAAAATTTTCCAGCTAAAGCCGAAAACAAAGTGGGACAAGGGAAAAGACTTTCCAGCGAAGGCGGAACAAAGATGATAAAAAGAAAAAATCCCCAAAAAAAATCAAAAATCAAAAGAAAGAAAAAAAAGAGCAAGCAAGAATAAGATTCGATCGGTAGCCGAACTACGTTTGGTGCGATTCACTTGAAAAGGATACGTGAGGCGCTCTACATCGTGCAAGATGGAGTCCGACCATCACAATCATAAAACAAAAAAATTCCCGACGAAAGTGGCAAAATCGTCGAATCCACCGAATCCTGGCGGCCACCCGGTGCAAAAGGTAAGTCGCTGATTCCTACCCGACTCTAGAATATTTCTTTAGGGAATTTTGCTTTGTTTTTCAAAATAAAAAAAAACTCTCTTTTAAAATGGAGTTTGATTTCAAAAAAAAAAAAATTTGCTTTGTTTTTCAAAAAAAAAAACTCTTTTCAAAATTGAGTTTTGATTTCAAAAAAACACAAAAAAAAGAGGAATATTTCAAAAACACAAAAAAGAGGAATATTTCAAAAATACAAAAAAATATTTCAAAAACACAAAAAAAAGAAGAATATTCGGAAAAAAAAGGGAAAGGAAAAAGAATGTTTTCCACTGCACAATTTTCGAAAAAAACTTGAAGAATGATTAATTCGTCGTGTTCGGCGACAGATCTTTAGTCAAGCACAATTTTCTGATATCTGAAAATTTTCGAGTTATGTCCGGAAACAAGACAAATGATCAAGGCCCGTACATACCTAGAAAGTTTTCTTAACACATTTCAATGCCAAGGTATTGACCGGTTGAAATTGTGGTAACAGATTTGCAATGCTCTCAAGACAGCGGATCTTTAGTCAAACACAATTTTCTCGATATTTGAAAGTTTTCGGATTATGTCTGAAAACAAGACATGATCAAGGCCCGTGACATAATTAGAAAATTTTTCTTAACACGCTTCAACTAGTTGAAAGGTGGTAACGTAAACATTCAAATCTTCATACCGTGTATTTGACAACGGTTTGGACCGGAAGAATACGGCTTTTTCGAAAACACAAAAAAATCTTTCTCCATTGTAGTTTAAGGTTTTGGCCTGAACTACGCTTGGTCTGATTCCTTGAAAAAGGATACGTAGGCAGCCTACATCAGTAGGTCCGACCATTGCAACATAAAAATATTTTCTTATCTCGAATTTGGGAGTCTATCTTATCAACGATGTTCGCGTTTACTTGGTAAGCCGGTTACCCAGAACTCCATCGTTGAGGGGCTCAGAGACACCCCAAATTGCACCCTATTTTATATTGTCAAATAAATATTGCAAAGAGACTACTAATTATCTCTTGTATGTTTCGAGGAAATAAAATACGAAAAGATAAATAAAAGAGAAAAGAAAAAGCAAAAAGAAAAAAAAAAAAAAAAACAAAGAAAAGAAACGAAAAAGAATAAAAAGAAAGAAATAAAAAAAAAAAAAAAAAAGAAAGCAAAACCTCAGCCGCCGGTTTCCCTCCCCCCATTTCCCTTAATCAATAAGTCTCTCACCTATATATATATAATATACTCACTCACTCCTGACCCTCTCTCTCCCCTCAAGACCCGATCACTCCCTCTCTCTCATCCCTCACTCTCTCACTCCCTCATTCCGCCACTAACTCTCTCTCTCCATCAATTTCCCCTCACAATCTCTTATTTTATCACTCACTCCCGCGCCTCTCAATTTTCTCCCCAAAGCCCACTTTCTTTCCAATCACACACACACTCATATATACTCCCCGCCACCGCCACTCACCCGCATATCTCTCTCTCTACTCACACACACTCAACCCGCACGCACTCACACACACACAAATATATAAAAACGCACACACGAAAATACACATAAATATACACCCTGCTGTTACTCTGCCCGAGTAACGAGCTAAAAAAGTTAAAACTTAAGTCTAGGTTCCGCCCAATCGAAAAGGCCAAAACCAACCAAAATAAAGTCAGCACTCGCTCGAGTTGATGCGAGGCCCGACCTCAAAACATCAATCAAATCCGCTTCAAATCCAGCTCAATTCCACCCAGCTTCAATTCAAAACAAAAAGACTCCTCTCCGAAGAGGACAGAGCGAAGACACCACCGCTCTAAAAGGTAATACCTTTAAGAGCGTATTTTATTTCATTTGTATTTTCTTTCTTTTATTTATTTTCAAAAGTTGTATTTTAAATCCCAAGGCACAATGTAGCCAATATAAGCCGTTGTCTTGCCGGATTAGATTAGGAAAAATTATGTAAAAGAGCCATTATAATGGCCAAATATTCTTAAATGTGTTTGTAATTATTGGAAGGAGGCGGCGAGTCCAGAATAATGTAGCCACAAATGTATCTGTTTAATTTTCCTTGTCAAAATAAGACCTTATTTATTTGCTAGATTAATATAACAATGAGCATATTTCACCAAAAACGCTTTGAGACGAAGGGCGAGTTGGGTGCCTAGCACCTTCCCAACTCGTAACTTAGCCCCCGAACCCGTTTTCTAAAATCTCGGTTTCTCTTCGGTTTTCCTTTATTTTTGCCTTAAAATAAAGGTGGCGACTCTAAAAACTTTCGATCCGGGGCCACGCAACATTCTCTTGCACTTTCCTTCTCCCTAAAAAAGGGAGATACGGGAATGGAGGGGTGATGTATTCTCATATCCCGGTATCCCCTAAACAAGGGATAATTTGACGCGGAAACCCATAGCTCCCATGATCCGATTGGGCCATAAGGTCATTTTAATAAATCCATAAGTGGGGGCGTCGCAATATCTTTTCTTGCACTTCTCTATTTTCCCTGAAAGATAAAAGGGGAGAATGAGAATGGAAAGGTAATGCATTCCCATATCCTGTTATCCACGAAATAAGGGATAACCTGACATGAGGAAACCTTTAGTTCCCATTTTGGATACAAAATCCACTCCAGGCAACCGAGGCACATTCCAACGTGCTAATATAGACGACTCCTCTCGCACTTTGATTTCGGCTTCCCCTAAACAAGGGAGGGTGGAACGAGAGCGGGTGTCCCGCATCCGCACGCACGCCGCACCTATCCATGAGGCGCGGCGCGGTCGCACCCCGGGAACCTCACACCAAATGATTTTTCTACCCTAGCTCTTTTACTGCGTCTAAGTTTTATCTCTTCTACCTCATTCTCCTCATGCTCTTCTTTTATTGAATCATGTATTTGTACAGATGAACTAGACACACTACTCAGTTTGTATGGAAATAATTCTCAAAGAACGATGCATTTCTTGATTCCATTATCGTATTTTTGTGTATGTCTACAATTCTAGAATCATGCACAGCACTACTATTATATGCATAACCAATGAATATGCAATCAACAGTGTTTGGTCCTACTTTCACCTTTTTAGGTAAAGGAACGACAACCTTTGCAAGATACCCCCACATTCGCAAGTATTTGTAGGATGGAATTCTTCCATGCCACATCTCATAAGGGCTTTTGTCTAGCTTCTTATGGGATACCTTATTTAAAAGGTAATTAGTTGACAGCACATCTTCTCCCCACATGTTCTGTGGTAATCCACAACTTAACAACATGGCATTCATCATCTCTTTAAAAGTTCGATTTTTGCGTTCAACAATGCCATTTTGTTGAGGTGCATAAGGTGCTATTGTCTCGTGGATGATACCATTCTCAGCACAGTATGCAACAAATGGTGACTCATATTCACCTCCACGATCACTTCTTAGCATCTTAACCTTTCTGTTGAGTTGGCTCTCAACCTCAGTTTTATAGAGAATAAACTTCTCTATGGCTTCATCTTTACTTTTGAGAAGATACACGTAGCAAAACCTAGTGCTATCATCAACAAAAGTAATGAAGTATTTATTTCCACCACGTGATTGTGTTGATTTAAAATCACATGCATAAGTGTGAATTAATCCAAGTGGTTCACTATTTCTTTCAATAGTATGAAATGATGTCCTTGTTAACTTTGCCTCTACACAAGCTTCATACTTGTGTTTGGAATCGATTTGGAATTTGGGTATGTAATTCATGTTAATTAACCTACGAAGGGTTCCATAATTAACATGTCCTAGTCTACCATTCCACACATAGGAAGACTCAAGCAAATAAACAGAAGACTTATTCTTATTATTATTGCTTGTTGGTTTAACAACCATTACACTGAGCTTAAACAGCCCATCAGTTACATAACATTTTCCAACAAACATTCCACTCTTAGACAGAGTTACAACATCTGACTCAAATACAATACGGAAGCCATGCTTCACCAGCAGAGTTCCGGAGACTAAGTTCTTTCGGATATCTGGTACATAGAGTATATTGTTGAGAGTTAGTTCCTTCACGGACGTTATCTTCAGCACCATGCACTTTGCCTTGACCTTTCACTTCAGAAGTGGCAGAGTTTCCCATGAAAACCTTCTCGCCATTCTCAGCAGCTTCAAAGGTACTGAACATTTCTCTGTTGGAGCACACATGCCTGCTGACACCAGTGTCGATCCACCATTGATTGGGGTTTGAACCCACCAAGTTCACTTCAGTGACAACCGCAGCAAGGCTCAGGTCCGATACATCTTGACAGATGTCATCCCCCATGTTTGCTTCACAGTCTCTACTTGGCTTTCTGCAAGCCGTGGCCTTGTGACCCATGCCACCACAGTTGTAGCACTTTCCAGAAAATCTCTTTTTGGAGATTCCTCCCTTAGGTCCCAAACTAACATTTTTTCCAGTAGCAGCCTTGTCTTTGCCTTTTGAGCTTTGGTCATACTCTACCATATTGGCTTTAGCAGCCACAGGAATGAATGTCTTCTTATCCGAACCCTTTTTGTCCTCTTCCATACGAAGTCTGACAACCAGCTGTTCCACATTCATCTCCTTTCACTTGTGTTCCAGATAGCTCTTGAAATCTTTCCAAGTTGGAGGCAATTTCTCAATAATTGCTGCCACTTGGAAGGTTTCACTTACAACCATCCCTTCAGCTTGAATTTCGTCAAAAATCACTTGCAACTCTTGCACTTGACTATAGACAGTCTTGGAATCCACCATTTTATAATCTAGGAAGTGGCCAATAATAAACTTCTTGGCTCCAGCATCCTCGGATGTATACTTGTGGTCCAACGATGTCCACAACTCCTTTGCCGTTGTCTTATGACGGTAAACTTCAGACAATGAGTCTGTCAACCCATTCAGTACATAGTTTCTGCAAAGGAAATCAGAATGATTCCATGCATCCACAGAAGTAGCAGCTTGGACATCATTCTGATTCTCACCCACCGTTGGAGGATCTTCTTTCAGACACCTCGCTAGGTTCAGGGTGGTCAAGTAGAACAGCATCTTCAGCTGCCAACGCTTGAAATTCAAGTCACTGAATTTCTCCGGTTTCTCGCTATGATGCACCAGCATAGTAGGATTGGCCACAATCTGAGTCACATTAGCGTTAGAGGTCGTTAGGTTCAAGGTCACATTAGGTTCCTTTCCAGTAGCTTGGGTATTCAATTCAGTTGTCATATCTGAAATATGAACAAAGTTAGAATACACAATTCTGTATTTTTGTAAAAAAATGTTTTCCCTTTTGAAAGGACTACTGTTATCCAAGATAACAGTTTGACTTTGTTTTAAGATTGTTAGAAAAGGTACAGGGAAAAACAATAATTAAAACAAATTACAGAATTGAAACCAATTGAAAAGTTATTGCGTTGTATTCTAAATCTGCAGGTAGACTTCAAGTCTGTTGGTGGACTTCAAGTCTACTGGTGAACTTCAGATCTGTTGGTGACTTCAAGTCTGCTGGTGGAGAGCTGTGAACAACCTTCAAGTCCGAGGCCTGTGTCGCATACAGTTTCCTTAAAACAATAGATTCGTCCCTTTCCGTCTGTGCTTGGAAGCTCTAATGGACGTCTGTCTCCCAGGATACAAGGGAGACACCGGAGAAACCTTCAGCACTAAGGATTCCGGCGAACTGAATTTGTGTATGACTCTATCACCAATAAGAAAACAGGAGGCCAAAGGAATACACTCAACGATTCTCCTTATATAGGAGAAAATCGAGACTGATTAAAGACCACTTTGATGATGAAATAAATCCATCATCAATAGGTAAATAAAATCTCTCATTCGTGTCTGTGGGACGCGCTCGCACATCAGTATGGTATCCCGAAGGCTAAAATGGACCATGATTTGTACCCCCCCTGCGCAAGCGTGCGCGAGAGAGAGCCTCTATTCTATACAAGCTTACCCTTATCGCATAAGGTACTTGTATATAAACCACTCAAGTTTTTGTTAATCTTCCAATGTGGGATAAACCCACTTCCAACAACCACACTTTAATCAATCATAACTTATTCATCCAAACAACAAATTGGACAAATAAATATATGATTTCGATGTTCTCACGGAGTAGAACATGATTCCACAATTACCCTTATCATTGCACAAATGACACGTGAAGAAATCTGTGCCACAAAATGCACAATTTCATTCTTTAAACACAATTTTTCCAACATTAACGGCTAAATCCTTTTTCATGATTCAGCATAGATCAACTAAACCAAAAATCTTTGAAGCCAAGATTGAAAATTAATAGAGAACGCAGAAATGGCAGCATACAAAGAAAAATAAAGAAAATCGGGAAGGGGGAGAGAGTGAGAGTGAGAGATATAGTACCTTGATTGACAAACGTGTAGGAGAGAGATGGAGAGAAAAAAGGATGAGATTGAATATTCGAATGGAGACTGGAGAGAGCACCAGTTGAGAGATGGGAGAGAGGACTCTTGTCTCTCTCGTTGATGGACGGGAACAGGATTGGGAGCATAGACGCGAGCCACGAACGATTGGGTTTTAGGTTTTTTTTTTTTGCATGTGTACATATTTAGCTGATCATAATTAATGGTTCAAAATGAGCATGCCATTTGTTGTCACTGAAATTTTTTAGTGTGCCCATACCCATTATTTAGTAGGCGATCTGGGCGAGCAAATAGGCGTGAGCAAATATTGCCACCTTTACTGAAACCAATATCACCCTCAAGAGAGACAAAAATTCGTCTAAGCAAGCCAATGAGATTTTTCTTTTTCCCCTAAGAAGTTCTCCAAGCTTCAGCAAGCCTTCACCGACACATGCGTCTCCCTCAAATTTACTTAATTACATACATACTACTCTACTCAATCCAAATTAATAAATTGTAATGTGCTACTGCCACCTGCCTCTTCTTGATCAATTCTTTCTTTCTTTATTTTTTTCATATAGAATTGAAGGGACCCGACCTGGGTCCTCCTATGTGGAGCGACCACGTGGATTCTAGTTGGACCTGGGCAGGGTCCACCATGACCAGTGACCATTGATGAGCCGACCATGACCAGCGACCATCAATGAGCCGACCATGATCCTCGATAAACCAAGGATCATTCCGAACAACGAGCATGACCCGACCACCTAGGCGAGGAATGATCATGCTCGACCGACAAACCTTCCCTAATGTGATAGACCTGACATATAGCTTGTACATAGCCTCCAGATGTCCTCTTAACAGGATGCGAGCAAGCCATGCAAGCCGATGTAACACAACGACTTATCAACCGCCCACAATGAATGCATCACACGCTACCCATCAACCAGTAGGAAGTTGCCAGCTAGCCGACCAACAACAAGTCCCCATGCCCAAGGGCCCCTACATCAATCATGATCCCCCAAGGGACACTACTATAAAAGGAGGCCTTCCCTTACAAGAAAGGTAAGCTAACTTGATCAAATATACACTATTACATTAAGAACAACAAGCTATATACACTATCACCGGAAGCTTAAGGGAACGCCTAGCTCCGGCACCTATACTCCCTGATTACTGACTCTCACGCTTGAGGGTCAGAGCTGGGAAACCCCAGCACCCTAACGGTAGTCTTATTTCAGGTGACCAAAGATCAAGAGCCCAGATAACCTATCAACTTCGGTACATCAAGTGCCCACATACACCGACGTGGACATTGATCTAGGACACGTCAGCTCCGGTCCATTACGTGGATCATCAGCCTAGTCACCCCATCTTTGTGGCATGATCAAGAAGCAATACTTTATAATTGTTCACTCTTTTGTTTATGCTATACTAGTAATTTTTGCATTATACTGTTCGATGAAATGTCTAAGAAGAAACTTGTTGGTCCTTCGACAAAATTTGAGTCATGATGCACAAACTTTGAATCGTGAGGCATAAATTTTGAATCGCGATTCATCGATTTGAAATCTAGAGGCATTGCTATTAAATGAAAATGACAGTTACATAATTTGGAATCACACATCACGATTCAAAATCATGCATCGCAATGCATGAACATATAATTTGCGCGTGCGTGTTCGATTTATTAAGGGTATAGTCGTCCTTTAACCATAAAAGTGCTTTTTTATTGAAAAAAGTATTGTCGTTTTAAGGGGCATAAATTGTTAGGAAGAGACCGGTCCGGTTTTCACTAAGTAACAAAGCCTAAACCCAAAACATAATCATATTAAGTTATTTAAAGCTTAATCTATTACTAAAACACTAAATATCACACCACTTAAAATGTCCAGGTTACCAAACTGTCCTCCTTTAAATTGAAAAGAAAAAATATATATAATTTTTTTTTTCATTTTGGGGAAAAATCTATTTTTTTTATTTTTACATATTAGTTTAGAAAAAGGAAAAAAAGTCGGCCAAGAAATATCACATTTAAAAAAAAAGAATCGTAAAAAATATCACAATTTTTGAAAAAGAATCACAAAAAGATATCAAATTTTTTGAAAAAGAATGGCCACAAAATTTCAATTTTTTTGAAAAAGAATCAGCATTCACTCTTTTTTAGAAGGGAAGCCATCTATTATATAAAACAGATCAGAGCGATTACAAAAGCTAATTATCGGCCAGGATTTAGTTTTAACAAAGCTATTTACCAGTCAGGATTAACTCATATCAAAAGTTATTTACCGGCCAGGATTTGATTTTACCAAAGGCAATCAACGACCAGGATTCCATTTCATTCACAACCGTTTTTTTACACAATCCTTATCTCTCCCACTATCTCTTTCTCTCTCATCCTCTAATCTCTCATCCACTATCTCTTAATCCTCTAATCTCTCATCCGTTTCTTTTTGTTCTTTCTTCCATTCTATTCCAATTGTTATTCGTATTGGCCACATCTACTTCGAACTTTGCCCTCAGATTTAATATTTCTAACTGATCCTGAGGGATCCATTATGGGACTTGGCAGTTCAATAGGGCCATAATTTGTCGGCAATGGCACTTCTGAAATGAGATTGGCGGGTGCCCTAAGGGAAGTTTTCTAAAAGATGTTCTTCCATTGAAGTTGGAAGATAATGCATCAGAGAATGTGAGTGAGTCACTTCTTTCATAAGGAAACAGATCGAGAACTGAAAGCACACTGCCTCGCATTCGATGATGAACTTGGTAATTTCTATGCACTAATAAGTTAAGAGTGGCTTAGATCTAACTGATTAATTTTGAGTCCAGATCTTTTGATTTTTGTTTATTCATTCTTTTTGAAACTCCATATTATCAAACCCTCAAAGGGAAAAGAAGGAAAGTCAATTGCTTCGTCCTTTATCTCAATCCATTACTATTTATTATAGACTATAGAGTAGCACATAAGCTCACTTTAAATCCAACCATCTATTATATGCATTACTGTCATGTGAGAAATGAAAATGAAAATCATGAGTCCACAAATCCATTTTATTAGTTGAATCACGTTTTTGGAAAAAAAAACAAAACAAAATGTCTTTCAAGGTGGAGTAGACAAATCCGTTTTATTAGGAAAATGAGTATTGAAGATCAGGACAAAGACACAAATTTAAATAAAAACACATGAATTGATTTTTTTTAGAGATTGAAACGAGGAAATGTGAATGAATCGCTTATTACTTTACACTTGACTTGAGTGAGCAAAGAACAATACCTTCCCGTAACAGGCGTCGATGGGACAGGGAGCTTTTTTGGATTGGAAATTCTCTGGACGACGGGCGGGGTTTGGTGTGGGGGGTTGGGACTTGGGTGCAGCGTGCAGACTTTTAGTGCAAATTTCGTTTCTTTTTCGTTCGATTTTTGATTTTGTTGACTTCCAAATAAAATAAAACTTAATCAATTAACCCCTTCTTATAATAAATGCTCGAAAATGAACCCCGTTTCTTTCCGGAAAATGAAAAAAAAAAATTGTTTACTGTTTTATGAAAATAACGAAAAGTCATGATTTTTCTCAACTATGTCTGGTGTTGATTCTATAGAATCACATAGTCTACCTTTTTCCTGATGTTGTTACACGAATAGTTCAAGAAAAAGCTGTGATTACTTTACTACTTTTTGTTCAACAAGCTAACTTGGCTTATGGCTTAAAACTATAAACAAAAACTTGGTTTTCAAAACAGTAAACAAAAACTTGACTTAAAATAGAAAAAAAATCTGATTTCTTGGTATTCAAAGCGTTGACAAAAATCTTTACCATAGCAATTAAAGGATTCGACAAATCTGATTTCTTGGTTTTCAAAAATAGTCAACAAGATAAAAAAAGGTCAATCACCAACCAAGAGAGTTAATTACCGTTAAAAGTTAATTACGTCAATAATTGATTTTGTTATTTAAATTAATTGGTAAAAGTTAATTATGTAAAAAATCATTATTACATTTTGTTAATTACAGGTAAAAGTTAATTATGCTCGATAGTTGATAAAAGTTAATTACACCCGATAACATGTTTTGTTATTTAAATTAATCTCTATTTTTCATCGGTAAAAGTTAATTAGGAAACGCTACAGTATTACTAGGTCAGGATATACTTTTAAATTAATTGGTAAAAGTTAATTAAGGGTAAAAAATTATATTTATATTTTGTTACTTATCGGTAAAAGTTTTCGATATTCCAATGGATGTAGCTTGATTTTTTGAAATTAAAATATTACGTTAAGACAAATAACAAAAAAAAGTATGACAATTTTGTAAAGATGGATTGGAGGGAATGTGTACATAGTTATTGAAAAAAAAAACAATATATTTCTACATGTTAATTTTCTTTTTGTCTTAAATAACAATATTTGATGGTTGATTTTGCTTACAAAAGTAATTTTTTACTTTTTATTTTACTGTTGGATGATCATATTATTTTAATTGATTACCGAAATGTGTTAATTTTAAATTAGTTATTTTCTAAGTTTGAATTTTCTTTGTTGAACATATCCCTAAACACTTTGGGCTGGAATACATGTATGTCACCATACAGAAAAATTTTAGACTCTTTTTGAAATATGATTAAAACATATTTTTATTTATTTAAATATTAACACCCTCCAATACTCGCGCCGTGCCATGGGCACAAACACAAATAGTAGTTCACTCTTAAAAACAATCGCTAGGAAAAGAAAATTTTGGACAATAAAGTTGCCAAGTATGTTGGCTTTTTTAACAAAAAAGTTGCTAAGGCTAGCGACCTAAGCAATGTTCTAATTGGACATTGCCGCGAAATCATTTCTTTTTTATTTTTGCTTTGAAATTTGTTTTTTAATATAGAAAAAAATTAAATATATGAACTTACTGTAAAAGAAGAATCAACATGCACGTTGTTATTCGTATTGGAATTCATTGAAAAATTATTGGAGAGGAGAATAAAAGTTTAGGGTTTATGGTTAATGGTAACGTAGGGCTTATGGTTAATTGTAACTGAGGGTTTGAGATATATAAGTATTCAAAGAACTTTCTTTTATAAGAGGATAAATTAGTATTTAAAGTTTAAGGTTAATTGTAACTGTTTTTTATAAGAATTTTTTTTTATCATTTTATCCTTACTTTTTTACATGTTTTAATTATGACCATATGTTTAAGAGAATTCAATAAAATCATATATTACATTAATATTTATAATACAGTCTATTACTTTTTCTTAAACAGTATGTCGTATTAAAGAAAATGATTATTTGAAAACGAAGTGAGTATTTTTTTTTCTTTCAATTTTACTATTACAAATTGATCATGTGCTTTTAACAATTGTTTTTCTAATGTGGTTGATCTCACGGTACTACTTCGAAATATGCATTCTTTAGTGAGAAAACTACCTGAACTAATGGTTAAGTTAACCCTACAAATTAGTTGAACCTAACCTGGAAAACCGACGCCCTCGAATACACAAGACTGAAATTAAATTTTGATATTTATTAATTATTATTAATGGATATTAAATGATCATCTCCGATAAATATCAAAATAAAAAATATTAAAATTAAATGAGATACCAAGGGAACTATTAAATTTGATACCTTCCATAATATTACATCTGAACATCTTTTACATTAACAATTAAAAATCCTAATACTTTTTATAGATATCAAAATTTGGTTTTTAGCTTTATCGTTGGAGCACATGAGGGGAATGAATGTTTATGTAGTCGTCGGAGATCTGAAGAAGAAGATGATGCTTTCTTCCGTCAACTGTATCAAAGGTACTAATTTCTTTCTGAATCTTGAGCTATTGGCTTCTCTTCATTCTTCTTCTGCAAATCTCAACCCTCCTCGTAGTAGTACTAGTTTCAATGAACTTATAGCTTTGTTCCATCACATGGCTCTGCGCCGTCCTCTGCCTCCCATCCAACAATTCAACAAAATCTTATCTTCAATTACAAAGATGCAACATTATTCTACCCCCATTTCTCTAATTCGTCAATTCCACTTGTTAGGACTCAATCCTTTGATTTATCCTGACATTTACACCTTTAACATCGCCATAAACTGTTTTTGCCACCTGGGGAGGGTAGATTTCGCTTTCTCCGTGTTGGGTACAAGCATGAAACTAGGTTTTGAACCAGATTGTGCAACTTTCAATACTCTCGTTAGGGGACTTTGCTCTGTTGGTAACCTCCCTCGGGCACTTAAGTTGATTCATTAACTTTTGGAGAGAGGTTTTCAGCCCAGCATAATTACTTACGGAACTGTTATTAATGGGTTGTGCAAATCGGGTAACACTGATGCTGCCCTTGCTTTGCTTCGTAAGATGGAGATGCATGAGACTTGCAAACCTGGCATAGTGGTATACAACACAGTCATTGACAGCCTTTGCAAGGACGGACGGGCTACCGATGCTCTAGAGCTCTTTTCAGAATTGACCGTAAAGGGAATCCTGCCTGATGTTTTTACTTACAGTTGCTTGATTCAAGGCTTATGTAATTGCGGTCAGTGGGCAGAAGTTAAGAGGCTGTTGCACCAAATGAAACTCAATAACATCTCTCCAAGTGTACACACATTTAGCATTATAATTGATGCACAATGCAAAGAAGGGTTGGTTGCAGAAGCGCACGATGTGCTTGAGCTGATGATCCAAAGAGGTCAGGTGCCCACTACCGTCACCTACAATTCACTTATGGATGGTTACTGTCTGATTGGCAAAGTTTCTCAAGCAGCAAAATTACTTGATGTGATGATTAGCCTGGGCGTTGAACCTAATGTTACTAGTTATAGCATCTTAATCAACGGTTACTGTAAGAAAAAGATGATAGATGAAGCAAGGAGTCTCTTTGGAGAAATGACTCATAGAGGATTGGTTCCAGATGTTGTTACGTACAACACTATTATTGGTGGATTGTGCCGAATCGGCAGGCAAGGGGACGCTCTTATGCTTCTTGATGAAATGCAAATCCATGGTCAAAATCCAAATATCATCACTTACAGTACTCTTTTGGATTGCCTGTGTAAACACAAAAGACTTAACGAGGCACTGGACTTGCTGAAAACTATGGAAAGTAGTGGTCTGGTTCCTGATATCTATACTTGCACTATCTTCATTGACGCAATGTGGAAAGATGGGAAGCCTGATGCTGCTACTAAGCTCTTTCATAGTCTCTGTGCTAAAGGCTTAAAACCCAATACTTGTACCTATACGGTGATGATAAATGGATATTGTAAGGTAGGCAAACTTACTGAAGCAGATGAGTTGCTCTTCAAAATGAAGGAAACTGGCTGCTTGCCTAATGAATGTACTTATAATACCATTATCAAGGGATTTATCCGATTTGGTGAAATATCAAAGGCAATTCAACTTCATGAAAAAATGAGAGGTGATGGTTTCTCAGCTGATGCAAGCACATCAGAACTGTTCATCGATTTGTTATCAAATGACCAATTAGACAATCCATCCAAAGAATTGCTTCACCGGTATTTTGGCACTAGTCAATGATTTGGTACTATCTAGCAAATGGCCATCAGAACCCTTGGAGAAGGATCAGGTCATATCTAAAAATGGAGTGCAGTGTCCTTGGAAAACAGAACCGAGAAGCCCGATGAAAGGCAGAAAGCAGTTGAAAATGAAATGCGGGAAGAACTTCTCTTGGGTGATAGAGGATCTAGTCTCGCAGCAGCAAAGCAGGCCAGACCAGATGCAAACACAGCACCGTCGGCAAAGTTGCCATTCTGGTTGATAATCTTTTTAGTGTGACATTCCTACTACTGGGCATGACTTGGGGATAAGGATAAGCTTTAGCATGTGCTTGCAAACCCTTTGCAACTTTTCATGAAAACTTGTGAATGTTTATACTTGAGTCTGTTTCCATTGTGTTGTTGGATTACTTGCTGAGTTTTAGCTCAATCCTTATTCATCTTTTCAAGTACTGATTGATGAAATTATATAAGGTATAATTGTGATACAAGTTGTGAACATTTTGTTCAGGGAATAATTGTGATACAAGTTGTAAACATTTTGTTCAGGGAATAATTGTGATACAAGTTGTATTGGGTCAACATTTTGTTACTTAACATTTTTTAGATTTGTGACAGACGTTTAAATTGGAGGCTCTTTACAGTTTGAATGCTATGCTTCCTTTTATTTCAAAGGGTGGAATAAGGTCACGTTCTGGCTTCTTGTGTCCGAGTTTGTGGCTTGGCAGATATGATTTTGCCTATTGTGTTTGCAGTGCGTTATTGCTTCTGCTCGTGCTCATTGTAGTCTAGAAATAGTGTCTACAAAGTGTCACACCATTTCCTCATTTGCATGAAGTGTATCAAGTCACTGTTATATGGAATGGAATCTATTTGGTTCAACACCGGTACAAAGTGCTGTAAGTCTTGTTTTAGATCTTGGGACACTAGGGGTAACTTCATGCCAAGTGTTATAGATAGAACAGGAGTTGACAGTCTACAAGGAAAGTGCCTTTGATCCACAAATTGATATTAGTGCTTGTATAAGGTTGTATTCTAGAAATGTTTATGAAATTTGAGCTTCAGGTTTTAAGCAGCAAATTCTGGTTGGAGAAAAACATACAAAGAGGGAGTATATATGATTTTGTATCTCCCAAAAGTAATCATTCACATTCCAGACAAGTTGAACAAAGTCAATGGCAAAACCTATTCTGCAGAAGCTTTTGCCTTTGCTTGAAACATCTTAACAAGCTCCAAGAGTTTTTGAGTATCCGGAACTACATCTTTGACAGCATCATTCGAACGAAATCTCTCGGTCCATTCCAGCAGATTCGGCATTTTGGCTTCTTCAAGCATCTTCACTCCAATGACTTCCTCTCGAACTTTAACCCAAACCATGTTGCATCCCAGAGCGATGTCAAGGTACCCTAAAGTTTCCCCTCCAAAGTAACCTTTTCCTTTGCTGCATTCCACAAAAGCCTCTTCCAGCGACACAAGCCCTTGTATTATTTGCTTAACCATTTCTTCCTTTGCCTCACCTTGTGCCACTCTCAAATCCCTCAATAGTGGATGCCACTGCAAAACCATTTCATCTTTCAATCGTATCATCAACTTTCTTTATTTTTTCACTAGAACTAATGCATATAAACAAGTCCGTAAGCAAAATAACAAATTTTATTTTTACGTAGACATAAGAGTACTTACCTTATCAAGTTATCATCAATATAGGCAGCCCAAAATCGAGCCAAGGCACGATCCATGGGATCATTCGGGAGAATGGAAGGGCGGCCATCGGTCCAAACCTCGTCAATGTAGTGAAGAATGACAAGAGACTCGGATATGGGCTTGTCATTGTGAATGAGAACCGGGATTTTCTTATGAACGGGGTTCGATTTGAGTAGAAGCTGGCTTTTTGCTGCAGTATTCTCTTCCAAGAAGTCGTACTGTACGGATTTCATGTTGAGGGCGATTTGAACCCGGTTCGAAAATGGGCTTGCCCATGCTCCCAGAAGCTTTACATTACTAGCAGCTGCCATGGTTACTTAATTTGTAAACTTTGCAATGTTTGGAGTAAAAGTTATGAAGATGAGTTATGTTATGTATAGAGATGTGAGCATTATTTATAGGTACTGTATAACACAAAATGGAAGGTGGAAGGATTTTGCTGGAAAGTTGGAAAGATTACTACAAGGAAGTTTAAGGAAAAATGTCCTCCAAAATTGAACATGAACTTGGGTCAAACATAAATTACAAATCTACCAAATTCATTGTACTAATACGATCACAAAAAAATAATAATAAATGCTTCCTCTCTCGTTTAAAGAGAAAGATTTGTTATTCTTAACCGTTTCACTTCAAGAATCTTGTTTCAGAAACTCTGTAGTATATTTCAATTACCAAATTTAGCGTTATTAGATTGAACTTGTTGAAATTGGAAAAACTATGGGGTAAATTCTGACTGATCACTTTTTCAAAGTTTGTAACAGTTTAGATCATCTGTTCTTTTTTTAAAACCAAAAAAGATACTTCTAGAAGCGAAAAGACTACGTTACCCTGAATAAACTTAAGACGCGCTACGGATCACTTACTAAGTGTGCATCGCACTGCATCAATCTATACACCGTGATGCATCAATTTTAATTATCTAATCCAATTTATGTCTCGTGCTGCAAAATATTGATACATTGCGCTGCAAATTATAATGAACTAGATCTTCATGTCCCTTCTTTCATGAGCATAATCAAAAAATGATTTCATATTGATGAATCTTTCTTGCATCCCAAATCGTTGCATCATGATTGATAAATGATGCAGCGTGATTAAAAATTGATACATCCATATTGAAAAAGGGTGTCCAACAAAGAATTTATATTCGGGCATTTCATTAAATAGTTTACATGTATAGCAACACAACACACAAACTGAATCTATTTTGAATCAAATACAATGAAGAAGAAGATACATGTGAAACTGAAGATCGATAAATGAAAAGGAAAGAGAGTAAGAAGTTAGTGCAGTGGATTAATCGAATTTCAGCCGTTTTCATGAACAATTTCACGAAAATAGACTTTAACGATCGAAAAAACAACAAACGGGAGTGATTAAAAAATTAAAAAATATATATCAGTCTATGATTTATCCTAAAAATATATAAAAACCCTTGATGGGACTAAACATTAGGGATGAGTAGACTAGTCCATCTAGTTGTATCCATAATTCCATACAACAACCTGCAAAGCTAGTCAAAATGCAACCCGTAAGGCTCGAACCTCCACACCATGTCATAGTTTGTGTCCAGATAAGGGCATCCACGCCATGATCGTATGGGCAGTTGACCTTAAAGCGTTTATTCTCACCGTCACGTGTCATTAAAAGCGTCGTGAACCTTATAAACATTTTCTTTATAAACATATTCTCTACAATACATAAACCCATAAAAGCTTTATAGCATGGACCCACAACTAAATATTGTATTATTTCCCAATATTCATTTATTTTCAAAAATAAATATATCGTTTTAAAACATAAATATTTTTAAAACAAATATAATATGTCCAAAAAATAATTTATATATTTTTAAATTTTATCTTTGAAAAAAATATTTTTATTCATAAATATTTATTAGTAATTCAAAATATCGATGTAACAATATAGATTTTATTGAATTAAATCAACATAAAATCATACAAATTATAATTAAAGTTGCATAATACAATGGAAAAATTTACAAATCTATTTATAGAAGTAATGTAAGTTTGAAAGAATGAAATGATTTTTTTTACAAATTTATTTATAAGAAAATTTATAGGATAAATTAAAAAAAACAAAAAACGGTAACAAAAAAATGGTAGAAAAATGAATGAAAGTCAACAGTGTAAGAGCAGCTAAAGTCAACAATGGTATGATGTGTTGTTTCAACCGGTTGTAAATTTACAACCGGTTGATGCCATGTCATTATCTCCAATGGAGAGTAAAAGTTTCAACCGGTTGATAGTTTGGCCAAAAGGTTTATCCTATGCCCACTGGAGCTGCTCTAAGGTCCAAGTTTTAAAGACTGGTTCATAAACTGACATAGAAGAGCCCCATCCCCAGTTATTGAGCTGATCCATCTCTCCATTTATGTTCTGTGAAAAATTTGGAAAAACAAAAACAAAGGTTTGTTTGTATACATTTGTATCCAAATCTACTAGCTTTTAACCAACTGAGCTAAGCTCGTGAGGACAACTTGGTATACATTTGGATATGCTAACCCAGGGTTTGCATAAGTGGCTTGACAACGATGGAGTTTCTGTACGAAGCAATCTATTTATTGGGATTTTCCATACATATTTAACTCTCACAAAATTATCTGGGATCTGTGGAAAGGCTTAAGACGACCCACACCTTGTTCGACTCTTATCAGGTACGTACAAATTATCTCTGTATTTCTAGAATTACGACATTTCTAATATTTTACAGTAATAAACTCAAGTGAAATAAATTTCGGTTAAGTGTACTAATGGTCCCCGTACCATCAATATATCTAAATTTAGCCATTGTACAATACAAATGCACAACAATGGCAAAAGTTGACTGTTTTTGCTCTCCAATGGTCCTTGACCTAGATGTTTTAGAGTCTAGTACGTTAATTTAGATTAGAGAGATCTAGTTGTACAAATTACAAAGTTTGAGGTATTTACAATAAATATTTCTAAGAAGCTCATGATTTTTCACATTTTTTAAATTAGTAATTTAAACGATTGGTGTGTATATTTTAAATAAAACTCATTAAAGTTTTTTTTAAAATAATTTATTATTAAAAATAATTATTAATTTATATTATTTAATTAAAATAATTATTTA
>JABEVN020002198.1:0-22253 GCA_013146195.2 Codonopsis lanceolata
CAAGCACCCCGCGTAAGCGCCGAGTCCGAGTTGAACCGACAAACTCTAAACAGAATGAAAAGCCATAAATGGCAAAACCGATAACCAAAAAGCTAAAATCATGGAAGCAAATCATGAATGGGACCAAAAACCTATAGTTTTAAACCAAGGAATACAAAGTCGAGAGATCGACTATCTCGACAAATCTACTCGCCGCGTGGACGCAACATTGCGCACGAACAACAAACCATCGGCAACCTAAGGCCGGCTAACAAGAACCAACCCGAGCAACGACAACTCAACGGCTATAACATGCCGGGGATAAATCAACTAAAGAACAAGATATCTCGAATTCTAACAACTAAACCCAAGTCTCACTTAATTAACGTCAGTTTGAGATGACAATACTAACAATAACGGATGAGTGAGCTAAAGCATGCTCAAAATAACAAGGGAATAAACTTCTTAAAGATACAACAATTTCAAGCCAAGTCAAAAATACATACACAACGTATAACAATAAACTACCCAGTAAAGTCTACTTTAACTTTACATTCGTGTCTCACAAATACAAAATTACATATAACAATTAAGCTAGAGCCCTAAGACCACCTTCTAGAAATCACTATCCGGTCGCCACGCTCGCATTTCAACCGATCACCGCAAAAACTAAGAAAACAAACACACGAAATGAGTCATAATGACCCAAGTTACTAAATGCAAATGTATGGCATAGCATATCGTGGCATGGCATAATGCACCAACATATATAAAATCATGGTATCTTTATAGTCTACCAAAAATTAACTTGTATAATGTCATCATGTAACATAAACTTCATAGAACATATAGCACATTATCTTTCATATAAGTGCTCATAGTAAGCCCATAGGGATAGAGAGGTTACCCACATAGTGTCGTTGTGTCCTCCCGCAATACACATATTATACTTTATCTTTATCGTGCAACATCGATGCCCCGCGACGTCATCGACTTTTATCGAGTACCACTCGATTTAGCTAGCAAGCCAACGCGGACTTAACTAATACTCGCAGGGCTACTTCCCATCATGCCAACAATGGAGGTGTGTGAGATTCCAGCGCGGCGATCCATAGCGAGCACGAATCCCATAATTCGTGAAGGCGATGCATCGCCCCACCCTGACTTGATAAACAAACCAAATAATCCAAATAATGCCACTGGGCTTTTATGAAATGCACAAGTAGATAATTACTTCCTCATGCTCAACAAGAACCAAGACCGATCATAGCGCATACCAAATCAAGTAGGACATAAAGCTCCACACACCAATTTCAACAATGCACATATTTGCACATACTTAACAAATTCAACCAACATATAAGTTTTGTCAAAGAACCACATAATGAGGTACTCATACTCCTCAAGTCATCACCAACTCAAGAATAGCATATAAGCTCAACAATTCACAATATGAGGTCTACTAAAATCCTCTACTCAAGATTAAATCAGAGAATACTACTTAGTCTAAGAACCACCACAAATCAAGGCTTAGTATTTAGCTTCACTTAAAGGCACACCGGACTTAGCCAAAGTCCCGCCTGTCATTTATATCGACATCCTCAAGACCCCCTCATGACAAGACTACCTTAGTCCAATTCCGCAAGTATTATCGATCCTCGCGACTAAATTCCTTATAGTGGACTCATCCAATAATCAATAATAATGGTACTGAGACCAAAGGTTGGTCTCTAATACACAAGGCTCAAGCACGCTCTAAATAAATTCCCAATAGGTCTCTATAACATGGGTGTCACAAACGACGGACCGAGATGCTCTGGTACTCACAATCAAACCAACCAAACCCGAACATCGGGATTTCAACATAAGGCTCACTAACTTCTTATGGGACCCAAAATGACTCCATTGAGTCTAAATGTCACATTTCATTAATACACATTTCATACAACCCAAAATTAATCCGGCTTATTTCCCAAGCCTAAAATCCATGGGTTCATCATAGACATAGTCAACGAAACCCAAATGACGTAGGACTTCAACCCTAATTCGTTAACACGATATTGAACCTATTATGACTCCGATGAGTTCAAATACTAAGTTTCGTTCTTAAACCTTCCATCCATCTCAACATTAATCCTACTTCAACTAACAATAATTTCTCCAATGTTTTGGAATTGACTCTCAAGTCTAAAATCCACAAATAAACCCAACAAGGATCAAAACCCATTTCGCAAATCATTAATTTCATTTAAGTGATCATAACCGTAGTATATATAGGGTTCACAAATCCAAAGCCCCAATCAAAGGCATACTTTCATAATAAACCCAAATATAATGTAAACATGATATCTAGCATGCTCCCAATCCTAGAAACACAACATGAAGGGTAATCATTCACATCAACAACCGTAGAAGTCATTTACAATGCTCCTAACATATTCATACTTCCAAAAATCCCCAAAATTGGGCAAACATAGCATACAAGTGTTCATTGCCCACAAATAGCATACAAGTTGTTTTCCTTAGGGCCAATGAACCAAAATAAAAGAAGGTAACTTACTTGTTCTACACCAAAGAAAGCAAAGGAAGAAATCAATCGGTTGAAAACGATCCTCTCGTCGAGCTCTACAACTTTAATGAAGGACCCTTGGGCAAATGATGAATGGATGATGAAGGATGAAGATGAAGACCTCAAGCAACCATGGAGGAACTAGAGAGAGGATGAAAATTCGTTTTGGAAGAGGGAGGGTGAGAATGAGGGTCAAAAAATCCGAAATGTGGTTGATATAGGTCTAGATTTTGAGTGGGACAAGTGTCAATCACTTGTGGTCCCTTTTCTAATCTGATTTGTGGCTTAATTGGTCACTAATGAACTCTTAACTCATCATTAAAAACTAATTAGGGATGTTAGGACTTAAGTAGGAAGGGTTAGGGAGGTTTAGGATAGGTTTAGATAGGGGGTTTTAGTGTACAAGTCGTCCAATTCCGAAACAGGGCAAAAATCCCGAAACAGCATTCTGGAAGTGAGGCGGGCGCCTCACTCCCTCCCATGCGGCCGCCTCATGTCTTCTCTGCACAAGGGTGCTCTCAGTAGTTGAGGCGGGCGCCTCACTCCATGCGGGCGCCTCGGCTCCTGAACCTCCAAAACTGGTCTAAACTTGATCTAAATGATCCCAAACTTATGGGCAACCATTCTAGGGTCTAACCCAACTCAAAACAAGTCTAAAACACACCCAAACTACTCCCGAAACAACTCGGAGCGAAACCGGGAAGGGGTGCAACAATGTGCAACCGGGACGACGAACGAACTCGAAATCAAACGAGCAATGAGAGGAGACTTTTAAGGCAAGTCTAAGGGCTAAAGAAGAAGCTTAAATACTTCTAGGAAGTTGAATAACAACTAGGGAAATAAGAATCCCAAAGGAGAGGCGATTACGCGACTCGATTCCCGAACTACGCGATAGAGACGAACGCTATCTCCAAAACTTCCAAATCTTCGATAGACTTAAGGAACACCTCCAACTTGAAGTCTAAGGTATCTAAACATGTTAATAAATCATCTTAAAGAGATCTAGGACCCAAACCGAGGTCACGAACACAAAACGCAAGCAAACCCTCAATCGCGTCTCATTCCGACTATCGTCGAGTCACGACTTGTGACTTTAGCAAGTCGACAACTATATGGAGTCTCTAAATAATGTTTTGGTCTTAAAATGGTCTCTCAAACATATCTAGAACCTCTCGCAAACCAAACATACCGACGACTAGGGAAGAAGTGCAAGTATAGCACGCAAACCGAGACAACGAAGGAGCGGGGCGTCACATAGGTTGCCTACGTATCCCTTAGTAAAGGAAATCAGACCAAAACATAGTTCGGGCCAAAACCTAAGCAGGCATATTGCGACGGTCATGCCTACCGAAATAGGCTACCTACGTATCCTTATCCAAGCAATCCGACCGAACGTAGTTCACCTCTGCTGGGGATCAAGTGTTGCGATGCTAACAAACAGGTGTTGCGGTGCAAGTGCTGCGATGCTAAACAAACAAGTGTTCCCATGCTTATCAAACAAGTGCTGCAAAGCTATCAAACCAATGCTGCAAAGCTACCAAACAAGTGCTGCGATGGTCGCACCTACTGAAATAGGCTGCCTACGTATCCTTATACAAGGAATCAGACCAAACGTAGTTCACATCTGCTGGGCGAGATGCAATGTCTCCTCACGAACTCAGCCTTCGTCATAGAACAAAACCTTTCCCTCTGATTCGGGGTTGCAACCCCTTAAGGGAAAGTTCCCTAACACAGCCACAAACGCCTGGAATTCAATGCCTCCTAAGGAATCAGCCTTCGTTAGAGAACAAAGCATTTCCCTCTGATCCGGGGTTGCGTGCTCCTTTAGGGAAAGTTTCCAAACACAAACACAAATGCACAGAAAACGGGTAAAATACTTACCTTTTCTTACCTTTGCATTGCTTTTGCGACCAACTGCCGCTGCTGCTGCTTTGCTGCACTTGTTACTTTATGCTGCTTTTGCTGCACTTGCTATTTTATGCTGCTCTTTGCTGCTCTTGCTGCACTTGCTACTTTATGTCGTCGCTTCTCTTGTCGCACTTGTCGGGATTTTTTTTCTTTTTTGCTGCAGCCCAGCCTTTCTTTGAAATCTCCCCTTTTGTTACATTTTCGGCCTTAGGTTAGAAAATCTTTCATTATGCTGCTGCATTTTTCTTCTCTTTTCATTTTCTGGCTTCAGCCGAAAATTTCTTCTTTTGCTGCATTTCCCTTTTTGCTGCATTTTCTAGTTTCAGTCGAAGATTTCTTCTTTTGCTATCACATTTTCTTTTGTCGCACGTGCGTATATTTTTTTTTGCATTTCCTTTCTTTTGCGTGCATTTTTCCTTTTATCCCTCTCTTTTTTTTTCTTGTTTTGTTTTTTTGTTTTATTCTTTTTCTTTTTTTTTGTTTTCTTCTTTCCTTTTCTTTGTTTTCTTTTTTTTACTTTTCTTGTGCTTGCATTTTGCACTTTTTTTCTTTCGCATGCTTGCCATTCTCTTTTTATTTATTTATTTTGCATGCTTACTTTTTATTTTCTTTTCTTCCTTCTTTCTTTTTTTATGCAAGCTTTATTTTTACAAAATTCTTACCTTTGCCGTCGATTTTTCTGACTTTTCTGCTTATTTTGCGGCTGATCTGCTGGGGATACAACTTTTCCCTTGCTCTTGAATGGATGGCCGTCGAATTTGGTTAACAAAATTAATTTCGTTAACTTTTTCGTTACGCTTCAGGGGCCACTTTGCAGCTTTGGAAATTTGGGGACTTAAGTGCCGCAACTTCAAACTTTGGAGGGGGGAAAAGGAAAAAATCCTTTTTCACCCCTTATTATTGACGGGAATGGGAGAAGCAGAAGTACTGCTTCTTCTTCACTTTCTTTCTCTGCTTCTTTGCTTCTGCGGCCATTGTTGCTACTTCTTCATTTTCTTTCCATCTTTGCTCATTTTCTCATTTTTCTTCTGCCAATTTGCGTGTTTTTCTAATAGATAGCTTCTTCATCGCGATCTAGGAAGGGGAAGGCTCCGATGCACCCGGAATCTGGCGAGAGGAGGAGAGAACTTCCTCCCTTGACCCGGAATTATATCAGATACCGCTATTCCAAAGATGATTGAGGCAATATTCATCGCGATTGGAATACCCATATATCAAATCTTCCAAGTACTTCTGTAAGTTTTTTTTCTTTCTAAATTCACTTGGATATATTTCAGATCTGCTAGATTTTAGCACGGCTTTGGCCTTTTGGAGCATTCCTGACCCTGCTTATAATGCTTATGCATGCAATATTTATGCTAAAATGATACAATTAGGTGATGATGCGTGAAATTTATGTAATTTATTTTTGCGATGCATAATTTAATTAGTGGGCACTATTTGACACTACAATGCATGATTTATACTATTAATACAATTGGGGCTATATGATGCATGCTTTATGTTAAAGACTAATTTTATATGCTACATGCCTATGAAACGGACTTTTCGGAATATAATGCGATTTTTTCGGGTATATTTTCAGGCGTATATTCAGATACATGCAAGACAAAACAAATATATTTTATGCACTAAAATTCATCTTTTATGCACTAAAATTCATCTTTTATGCATGCCTATGCTGCAGGGATATAATAAATGCCATGGGAATATTTTCTTTTAATGATTGGTGGCATTTTATTACCTTTTCACTAATGCTATAATGCAGCTATTTGGACAATAAATGCAAATGATAGATGCATATATCACTTTATTTGATGCACAGGCAATGTAGAAAAATTTATATGATGCTTGCTAATATGATGCATGGGCAATTTTTATTTTATCATTGACGCGAAGATGCAAAAATGCGGTATATACTTTTAAATGCAAAATATATACTTTTTATAATGCCTAAAATGGCCAAAATACATATTTAAATGCCGAGAGATGCATTTTTTTTTCTTCTAAAATGTGATAAAGAAACATACATACATATATATATATATATATTTGTTTTTATGCATGGATGCCAAATGCTTATTATATATATTTTTTCTTACATGCAAAATGATGTTTTTCTTTTTTCCTTTTTATTATTTTTTTTGAAAAAATGCATCACGGAAATTATTATGCTGTAATTTTAGGATTTACAAAATACGATGTATGCAACATGCTTATTCTCTATCATTATTATATTTATTTTTTTTATATTATGCGAGGAAAATAAAAAATAGTAAACTTACCTTTTCCTTTTCTCTCTTTTTTTTTTCTTTTTCAGCTTCGCAGGCGCCTGACACGGGTTCGACCCACTTGTGCCAACGTTGGGGATATTTATCGTTTGCTGCCCAAGGCGGCACAAGTTTTGGTAGAGGGTTCTGGTTTTAGCACCTTTCTGCACGCTTTCCGCCCCTTCTCGAGCTTTTTGCCCATTTTTGACGTGCTACGGGATTACTGGTGGGATACTACCCACACATTCCACTTTAGTTGGGGGGAGGCGACCATGACCCCTTGTGACTTCGCTGCCATCACCGGCTTTCCTACCAGCATTGGTTGGACCTTGGCGCCTGGCTATACTCTCCATCAGCGCCATGACGAGGTGGAGGACCTTCTGGGTTTTGAGCTTGAATATAAATCTGCCGACGAGATTTTTATTGGCAGCGTGCGGAAGTGGCTTCTAGACAATGCTGGGCGGGTCCCAGAAAATGACCCCGTAGCCGTGGCTCGCGCTGCTAGAGCGTTCTTATTCTTTTTTCTGGGCACGTCACTTTTTGCCCATTCTTCCACCACCCCTGAGAGTTTCTGTCTTGGCATGCCTGGCAGATTTTGAGCAGATTCCAGCTTAATGACTGGGGGCAGGCAGGCCTGGTCGAGCTTTATGCTTCCATGGATAGGGCCAGCAGCAACGACTCGCCGACTATGAATGGGTTTGCCCTGGCGTGGGAGGTATATGCCCTTTCCTGCTTTTTGCTGATTTTCTCTTTTTTTCTGTTTTTTCATATATATATTTTTCATCATATATATATATATATTGCAGTGTATATATTTTTATTGCTGATAAAATTTCTTTCTTTTCTGTTTTTTTTTTTTTGCAAGTCTGGACCTTCTCATTTTTTCACTTAACGCCGAGTCGACTACGCCAGCGTTTCCACCAGCCACCCTACTTGGCTGAATTTGTGGACGAGAACAGAGTTCGGCCAGACCAGGACGGCGGCTACTCAAAGAAGGAGAAGGTGCAGGAGCGGATTGCTAGCTCAATTGCAGGGACAATGTATTTTCTTCCTTGGCAGGGCCTGGAGGGACATTATGTTGTAGCTTTAGGGCTAAGCCGCTGCCGGATACTGATGGTATCCATTATGGTCGATTCTTTATACATGGGCGAGCGGGTCAACCGTCAGCATTATCTAGTTTTGATGCCTCCAGTGGCGCCTCCTAGGCCTCCTTTCTTGGTGATAGAGCCTGATCATTTACCGAACATGTATCAATACCTGTCGAAATTTCTCATGCCTCAGACTGATTTTTCGGCTATAGCTGTTGATTACATTTTGATTTACATCAGTTCATGCATTACATCTGTTTTATACTATAGTGGCTAATTGGGCTGCGTATCGATTAGCGTGGCAACTATATATAAAACATTGCTAAGATAGTTTACAAGGCTTCTCGGCTCAGCGAAAGACTTTAGCCTTCCTTCAGCGGAAGACTTCAGTATTGCTCTACCGGTAGACTTTGTCTAATAGGCGCTCAAATGCATGACGTGTCCAGCCTTTCAAAATTTAGTGAATTAATTCAAATATTATTTTTACTATCTTGTATTTGAATTCAAAATTCCCCAAGCTTCTTAGACACGCTTAAACAACTTTCCGAAAAGACTGGAAGACTTTTTCGCCCTCTGAATAGTAACAAAAGCAGATGGAACAGACTAACACTTGCAGGTCTGATATTCTGATTTTTCGGCAACCAACTCCTGCAAAACAACTCTGCACCACTCCCTGCTCAGTATCAGTGAGGACGAATTCTTCAAGACAGCTCCATGCATTTAATGCAAAAAACTTAATAGAGCTGTTACTCTTCGTCTTCTCCAACGGATCTCTGATATGCTCCTGCTCTAAATACTTCCATTAAAGACTGAAGCAAACACAACTGTCCGTCCTGAAATGCTCTGAAATTCAGAACTGTATCCTTTCCCACCATGGTACAAGAAGAATCCACAGTTGAAAATAAGCCTTCCACTTCCTCAAATGAAAATGATTTTCTTTTAGATGAACAATTTGCTATGTTCGTAAAACGTTTTAAAAATTTTGCAAAATATGGTAGGAAAGATACACACCAACAGCCTTTTAGAAGAACTAATGAGAGTTCATCTATCGAAGAGCTAGTGTGTTATAACTGTAGAAAACCTGACCACTTCTCCTCCAAGTCTCCAAAGCCAAAATTTGAAGCATATCGAAAACCTCAATACAAGAAATTTCAAAAACATAAAGGTATGCTGGCTGAAGACATAGAAGAAAACCAGGTTGCTACATGGTTTGAGACTGATTCAGAAGAGGATGAGGATGATTGTGAGCAAGCTAACATATGCTTAATAGCTCATGATTTAGGTCCCACCTATGTCTCTGAACATGAAGTCGAAACCTCACCTAGTTTATTCGACAAAGGTGAGACCAACTGTGAGAATCTTAGCAAGGAAGAACTTCTTAAAGAGAACAAGATATGCTTGAAGAATTCAATTCCTTTAGAGTGGCCTACGTAAAACTCGCCAAGCACTGTGAGAAGCTGGCTGCTGAGAAATCTCTATTGGTAGCTGAGATTCAAACTCTCAATAGCTATCAATAAGAAAGTATCAAGCTTAAAGGAGAAAACAAATTTCTCTGTGACAAAGTCAAATGTCTCACTGAGCACATCAAAGGACTCGACCTGGAGAAAATTTCCTTGCATAAGACAATTGACACCTGGAACAGCTCCAAAGATACCTTTGAAGAAATCCTATCAAATCAAAAGTCAAGTTCAGATAAAACTGGCTTAGGATTTTTTGAGGAACCCGGTTCGACACACTCTTCTGTCACTGAAAAAGGTGAAACCTCCAAGACTGCTTTTGATAATTCTTTCTCCAAACAAAAGTTCGGAAAGAAGGGCAAACAAGGACTTGGTTATGCAAGTGTACCTTAGGTTTACCCCAAGGCTCAGAAAGGTAAAGCCAAAGTAATTGCTTCTAATGAGAAGCTTGAGAGAGAAACGGTAAAGAATCCAAAGTCTACCGACAAAAATTCTGCCAAGGCAAAATCTGCTGGCGGTAGACCTAAGAAATATCTACCGACACCTATCAAGTTTGTCTATGAATTAACCAAGGCACCTAAAACTATTGAAAGTAAACTTAAAGGTATTCTACCTAATCCTCCTAAAAGGATTATCAACAGACCAGTCAAGGCTAAAACTGTTGATAATATACCTAGGAAGGTTCAACAGAAACCTATTAAGTCTACCGTCAACAAGACAACTGAACCATGGACTGCTGTTAAGAACAAAGAGATTCACAAGCACTCTTCAGCCAAGACTACTGATAGTCTTCCATGGAACTTTCATTTTTGTCATTCCTGCTATTGTTTAGGCCATTTGGCAAAGGAATGTGTTGATTTCTAATTCTAGATTTGGTTGAGTCATCCCCTGAAAGTGGCTAAAAGGTCTGCGTACGGATTAGTGTGGCAACTGTCTTAGAATCAATTTATTTAGAACTGTTTAAGTGTTAGTCTTAGGCGCGGTTTCGATAGCCTCTTCAGCAGCCCTGAAGGACCAGCAGACTTTGAAGTCTGCTCAATGTCGAAAAGTGATGTTAAGCCAATTCATGATATTATGACACGTGGACACCTATTCAGATATTTTCGAAAATATCTAATCTTTATATCTTCATCAAGTTTCATTTTCAAGAAGTCAACTCTTCATGATGACAACCGGCCCGCATCGCTCTCGAATTCAAGACTGAAGATATTACCTGTTTTGGCTAAGAAGACTTTCCAAGCTGCAAAGCCTGCAATCTGAAACTTTACTCGAATTGGGAATGTCTTCTCTGCACACTGCATCTCTGATGACTGCGGTTGATACATCTTCCAAAGCACCGTATTGCAATTAATGCAAAAGAACGTTGGACACAATTCACCCTGTTTCTGTCCAACGGTCCAAAGATCTCTTCCTGGTATTTATTCAAGTTTTGAAGATCTGACCAAAAACTCTCTTGCGCATTAAACACTCAAGCTTCATCTTCAATACTCAAGCATTCAAGAGATAAAAGGACAAAGACTAACACTTCACCAAACTCTCTGAAGCTGCATATCTACCATCTCTCACTTGTTTCAGCTTCATTTAGTTTGTCTTTAAAACTGTTCTTTAATTCTGCACGTGAAGAGAACAATTAATCATTGATTGTCTCTCTCACCTTTATACATTTGGTTAAAAAACTCATTTTGTACACGATCCATTAGTGATCTTACTCATAAACCTAGTGGATAAACAAGTGCACTTTTAAAATCCAAAGCTAACCACTTTGGTAGTGGATGTAGTACTATTCACAGTACGAACCACTTCAAATTTCTATGTGCTGTTTGAACTGTTCTTATTACTCTCATTAACTGCTTGTGCCTATCTTCTCCATAATCTGTACTGCCTTCACAGCACTCTTAACAATTCAAAATCTATTTTGTTTCCGCTGCCTAAACACTTCTTTTTAAATCTATTTAGAAAATCTTTAAGAAGTGTTTACGAAAAGTTTTATAAAAACATAACTAGGCTATTCAACCCCCCCCCCTTCTAGCCTAGATTGAGCCTATTTTGGGACCAACAGAATGCCTGCTAAGGTTCACACCAAAATCTAAGAGATTCAGTTCTCCTAAGATTAGACAGGTTTGGGTTCCTAAAGGCTGCTAATCCTCAGGACCCATAAGAAAATAAAGGCCTAACAAATAACAAGACAAACAAAAATACAAAGAAAAACATTAAGCTATACGAAGCCGAGGAAGACCAATGACATCCAATCGAATATCTCCTCGAATAGTGCCAGGAATGTCTGAAGAAGAAGTGAACTCAAAATCACAACCCATGTCCATAGCATAATTAGCAAACCCATCTGCAACAGAATTGGACTCTCTATAGCAGTGCATAAAAATAAAATTATGAAGCCTTTGCAAATCAAGAAGATCCTGAATAAAGTAAGCACAGCTCCAGGGAGAGGAGTGACCCAAAGTGAGACAACCAAAAATACAGGCAGAGTCCATCTCAACAATAGAATTTTGATGCCCATTAACAGCCAACCAACGAACACCATGAAGCAGAGCTCGAACTTCAGGAACGGTATTGGTACATTAACCAAATGAGAGAGCATAACCATAAATAACCAAACCGTTGGAGTTCCGAACAACACCACCTCCCCCTCCAGGCCCAGGATTGCCCCTAAAACCCCCATCCGTGTTCAGTTTGACTATTCCAAGAGGAAGCTTAAGCCAAGACACGGGAGAAATAGTGATCGACTTAGACTTGCCAAAAATCAAGGCAGGACCAACCCAATGCAAGCCTTTATAGTTCTCAGCCTGAAGAATGACATGAAGATCGTTTTAAATTCGCCAAATCACACCAGCCACTGAGATACAATTACCATCATACAGGGCAACATTCCGATGTTTCCAAAGATTCCAAAGGATAATAGCAGGAAGAATAGGGAGGATAACCGAGTCTCCATGCAACCACCAAGACATACATTTTTGCCGAATAGAGAAACCAGGAGAAGATATGCCATAGATACTTTGAAAGAAAGACCAGACAGGGCCATCAATCTCACTACCAATGAAGACATGCTCAAAAGATTCTGAAGAAGGAACTGAGCAACATGAACATTTAGAAGCCATGCTAAAATCCCTTCTTAATTAAGGCTTTGTCCAAAGGGAAACGGAACAACAATAGCCTCCAAACAAAAATGCTAATGTGTTTAGGAACCAAACGATGCCATATGAATTTCGAGGAGAGGGATTTGGAACTCACTGGTCAAACAATATCAAGAGTCGATTTGAGAGAGAATTTACCATTAGCATTAACAGTCCAGCAAGGCTGATTGTTGGCTTCACTAAGATGAACATGAGAATCCTTGATAAATTGAATAAACTTTGGCGAGAGATCCACAGCAGAAGCACCAAGAGAATGCGAGTCATTAAATAAATCTCGCACTTTGGATAAACCAGAATTTGGGGGCTTTCTCTCTCTAAGGAAACCCTAATCGGCCTAGAGCTGCGTCGTTTTCCCCATGGCGGCTGCCATGGAGGCTCCGCCTCCTTCTGCTCCCCCGGACACTCTTCCTGCCTCATCTATACCTCCCAAATCCTTTCCTGAAGCTTTAGTATCTCCATCTGTTTCGGATTCCCCCCTTGCATTCTTGTTTCCTCCTTCTTCACTCAAGGGAGAACCGGCTCTCAAGTTATCAGATGATATTATTCAGCATTTGGCTACCCCTTTCAAGCACACCCTTATTGGGAAATTTTCCCACGGCCGACCGTCGATGGAGGCTACAAAGAAAGCCTTTCATACGTTTGGTTTGAAGGCTGGATTTACGGTTGGTCATTTTGATGCCAAACATATCATTATCCAAGTCCAACATGAAGAGGACTATCAGAGATTATGGATCAAGGATCATTGGTATTTAGGACGATTTCCAATGAGAGTTCTAAAGTGGACTCCTGACTTCCGTACAAATGTTGAAAGTCCCCTTGCTCCAGTTTGGTTTTCCCTCCCGAATCTCCCGATTCATCTCTTTCATAAGACTGCCCTATTCTCTATTGCCAATCTATTTGGATAGTCGTTAATGATCGATCATGCCACCATCAATTTCACCCGACTAAGCGTTGCTCGTATTTGTGTGGAGGTTGATCTTTTGAAACCTGTTCCTAAACGCATATGGATTGAAAATGGATCTCAAGCTCCCGGATTTTGGCAGTATATTGAGGCTGAAAATCTTCTTCCCTATTGTAGTCACTGTTGTCGACAAGGCCATTCGGAAGATAAATGAAAGATTAAGAACCCTCAGATTTTCGAACATAAGCCCATAAACCCTACAGCCACGAACCAAAACCCTATAGCCATGAACCAAAACCCTAATCATACGAACCCTAAGCCTGAAGCTCATACTCGTTGGACTCCTAAAAAGGTTGATAAATGGAAGACTGTGATCGTTGACTCCACTCCAAGTCCTATTATTGTTCATGAAAGCCATCATAATTTGCATGTCAATAATGACTCCTCCACGGTTCATAATGATAATTTGCCTGATCTAGAAAAAACTGAAGGCTGCATTAATGCCGAATGCTTTACTCATAAGACTGGTGATGCGAATGTCTCCATTGTTAATGGGTGTGCGAATGGTATCCCTGTGCATGTGCATGTGCATGATGCTGATAATAATCCTGCCCAAATGGATACAACAACTAATCATGTTGATACTGGTATTGCTTCCGATTCTATAGAGTCTGACCCATCGAATGAATCTGTTCAAGATGATAGAAACACTGATTTTCAAGCTGCTGCCCAGCCCTCCTCCAATATTATTCGTGACCCTCCTTTGGCTAATCTGCAATCGTTTTAATCCCCCAATAAATTTGCTACTTTAGAGGTTCTAGAAGAAGAAGATGATTGTAATAACTCGCTGGAAGCTCTAAACCTGGATGTTCCAGTTAGCTCCAAGAAGCAGCCTGGCATCCCTCCCACGGATCGTCTTTCTCATCTGCAAGCAGCTAAGAAATCCCATTTTGTCTCTTCCAATTTTTCTTATGGATCTTAAAGCTTTATTTTGGAATGTTCGTGGTATTGGGAATGATCCCACTATTGCTCGTCTTAAATTTCTTATTCGATCTCATAATATTTCATTGATTGCTATCAGTGAACCGATGATATCTCCAGATAGGGTGGACTTTATTACCAGGCAGCTTAATTTCAGATTTGGTTTCTCTAATTTGTCAGGTTCTATTTGGGTTTTTATTAAGGCAGCGTTCACTTGTCAAATCCATCTCAGCTCAGTTCAACAGCTTACTCTCCGTCTCAAGCACTACTCATGGCCTTCTTTTATTTATGTTACCTGGGTTTATGCTAAATGTGATATCATTGATCGTCAAGATTTATGGAATGAGCTCATTGATCTTAGTTCTCAAATGGGAGACACCCCTTGGCTAGTAGGGGGCGATTTTAATATTATCATGCATCTGTCTGAGAAATCTGGTGGTAATGGCTGGGATCGCAGATGAGCTTTAGATTTTCATTCTTGTTTGGCGGCTTCTGGCCTTTCAGATCTAGGCTATTCGGGAACTCAGTTCATGTGGTGGAATAAGCAAGATGGTGGCTCCACAATCCTTCAGCGTATTGATCATTTTTTGGGTAATTGTGGTTGGCTTCAGAAGTTTCCGTCGTCTTCTGTTCAGCATCTTAGTCGTACCTGCTCGGACCATGCTCCCCTTCTGTTCAATTATTCTTGGGGTTCTCGTTTGCAACCTACCCCTTTCAGATTTCTTAACACATGGACCTCTCATCCTACATTCTTGGATGTGGTGCGTTCAGCTTGGAACTCTTCAGTCTTGGGGCGGCCATTAGTTCGGTTTTCTCTTAAGCTCGAGAATGTCAAAAATGTTCTTCGTATTGGAATAAAGATATTTTTGGTAACATTTTTAGTTCCCTCCAAGATGCGGAGGTTGAAGTCCTTGAAAAGGAATTATTTTATGAGATCAATGCCTCTACGGAGAATCGGGCTACTTTGATGAAAGCTCAAGCGCATCATCGGACTTGTCTTTCCCGTGAGGAAGCTTTTTGGAAACAGAAATCGAGGATTAAATGGTTGAAGGAAGGCAACAATAATTCCAAGGTTTTTCACTCTTCCGTTTTGCAGTCTCGCCGTTAACTTTACATTCACTCAATCACTAAGTTGGATGGTACAATCCTTGATCAAGAGATGGATATTAAGCGTGAGGCTGTAGCCTACTTCGAGGAGCAACTTTCTGCCAATCCTTGCCATCACAATTCCCTTCTGGGTGTGATTCCTAATCTTATTATGGAGGAATGGAATGATGGTCTTACTGTTCCTCCTTCGTTAGTGGAAGTTCAAACCACCGTTAATGCTCTTAGTGGTGATAGTGCGGCTGGTCCTGATAGGTTTACGGGGAATTTTTTCTCTCATTGTTGCGACATTATTGGAGAAGATTTGCAGCAAGCTATTCTGGAATTTTTTGCTGGCTTTTTGTTACCTCGCTCTTGGACCAGTTCCCTAATCACGCTCATTCCTAAAGTTGAGCATCCTACTTCTTTTAAGGAGTTTCGTCCGATTAGCCTATGCAACTTTTGTAATAAGGTTATCTCTAAACTTCTATCTTCAAGGCTTTCAAAAATTCTTCCTTTCATTATTTCAAGCAATCAAAGTGCTTTTATGAAAGGTCGAATCATTCAGGATAATATTCTTTTAGCTCAGGAGCTTATGTCTTTTTTGGGCAAAAAAGTTTCGGGATGTAATATGATTTTAAAGTTGGGCATGTCTAAAGCCTTCGAGAGGGTCTCTTGGTTTTTTCTCATTACCGTGATGCGCAAGTTTGGTTTCAGCGAGATGTTTCTTGACCTTATCTGGAGGTCCATTTTGGACAATTGGTTTTCTGTCCTGGTTAATGGCTCTTCAATTGGTTTCTTTCACTCTTCTCAGGGGCTTCGTTAAGGAGATCCTCTCTCTCCCAGTTTGTTTATTATTGCCGCTGAAGTCTTCAGTCGTAGTCTCATTCAGCTCCATGCCTCTCATCCCTCGTTGGCTTACTCCACGGTTAGTGGTTGCCCGATTATCTCCCACTTAGGCTTTGCGGATGATATTATCATATTTTGTAATGGTCACAATCGTTCGATTCATAAGCATTCGGCTCTTTTTGAAGACTATGAGAATGTTTCCGGGCAGTTAATTAATGGTTCTAAAAGTTGTTTCTTTGTCTCTCCCCGGACTGATGTCTCTCGTATTCAGGATATGGCTGCTTCTCTTAATTTTCAAATTGGATCTCTTCCAATTATTTATTTGGGTCGCCCTCTCTATATGGGTCGGAAAAAGAAAAGTATCTTTGATCCTCTTATTTTGAAGCTGCAATCCTAAATTGGGTCTTGGCTTTGTAATTTTCTTAATCAAGCGGGTCGCATCACTTTAATCAATCATGTGTTACACTATATTTCCTCCTACCATCTAGCTGTCATTGATCCTCCAGTTGCTGTTGTTAAATTGATTGAAAGGCTGTTTTCTAATTTTTTCTGGGGTCATATTGAAGGTTGCAATAAATCTCACTGGGTGGCTTGGTCTACTTGTTGTAAGCCTGTTTCGGAGGGGGGCTTGGGTATTTTCTCTATGGATGATCTCGTTAGCTCTTTTTCTATCAAACTTTGGTGGCGTTTTCGCACCCAAAAAAGTATTTGGAGTGAGTTTATGACTGCTCGGTATTGTTCCAATTCCCATCCTGCTGTCGTGCGTTCCAAGGGATCTAATATCTGGCTGCGTCTTCTTAAGAAAATAAAGGGGACCTTGTTTTCTTTAAATATTTTTTAGGTCTGCTTCATGACTATAAATTCAGAAGATAAAGACATCTGATACCTTGATAGTGGCTGTTCCAGACACATGACAGGTAACAAAAGCCTACTTACAAATATAGCTGAAGTACAAGGTCCCACAGTAATTTTCGATGACAATGCTAAAGGAAAAACAATTAGGTATGGCTCAATCTCTAGAGGCAGTCTCTCCATCAACAAAGTTTCTCTAGTAAACGACTTAAAGCATAATATTCTGAGCATATCCCAATTCTGCGACAATGGACTCCTCTGCCAATTCTCCTCCAACCAATGTCTCATCAAAGATCGTGAATCAAGCTCAACAATACTGACCGGCAATAGACAAGGAAACGTCTATGTCGTGGACTTAAATTTTATTGGGAGATTCTTGATTCTTCGCCTAGCCTTTGATGTTAGTAACAACGGTTGGCTCAGTTCTTCGACACAATGTTAGTAACGTCTCGGTCTCGGCACCTCAATTTCAAGTACCTCTCCAAGCTCTCCAAAGATGGGCTTGTCAAAGGTCTACCTATGGTGTCTGCCGACCACAAAAGAAGTTGCAAAGCTTGCCAATTAGGAAAACTTTCCAAGTCTTCCTTCAAAAGAAAGTCTGTCATGTCAACGACCAGACCTCTTCAACTTCTGCATATGGATCTCTTTGGACCAATCACTACTGTCAGTATTTCATGAGACAAGTACACCCTCGTAGTAGTTGGTGACTACTCTAGATTCACCTGGATCGAAACAATGACATCAAAAGATGAGACATATGATCTGGTCACCGCTCTTTTCAGAAGACTTCAAACCCAAAAGCTTGAAGATATTAGTGACATCAGATCTGACAACGGCACCGAGTTCAAAAACATTGGTGTCGAAAGATATTGTGATGACCATGGGATCGACCACAACTTCTCCGATGCCGAAACTCCTCAACAAAATGGTGTAGCTGAACGAAAGAACAGGACACTAATTGAAGCACTAAGAACTATGTTGGCTGAAGCAAAACTTCCAAAGTATTTTTGGGCAGAAGCCATTAACTCTGCATGTTTTACTCAAAACAGATCCCTAGCAAACAAGTTTCATAACAAAAATCCATATGAAATATGGAGAGGAAGAGCCCCAAACATAGGATTTTTCAAAATCTTCGGCTGTAAATGCTTTAATATTCTTTACAATGGAAAAGAATAAAAAATTTGATTCAAAATCGAGCGAAGGAATTACGGGCTATATTCTTTAGAGGAAAATTTGATTCAAATTCAACAAAACTTCTTTAAACATTGTAGAATCCATACATGTTACTTTTGATGAATATGATTTATTAGAATCCATACATGAAAATTTGATTCTTTTGATGAATATGATTTATTAGAACGAAAGGAATGTTGCTAATGATTCTGATAATGATGAGAAAGGTACAAATACAACATCTACATCTACTCCACTTCAGAATCCACCAACTGCAGACCCTACCGGCTCTTATAACCCTACACCCAAAGATTTCAACTCTACCGACGCTAACAACAACTCTTCTGTTGACCCTGAACCCATCTCTTCTGTTTTACCCCAAGCACCTTTGCAGATCACTCACCCTTCTTGTTCATCAGAAACTGAAGGATTCCAAAATCCAATCACCTCTGAACCAGGTTTTGGTGACTCTTCTTCTGAACCAACTCTAGAATCCTTAAGGGAAGAGCACACCAAAAGTGATCTTCCCCCAGCTATTATTGAAGCTAGAGATCATCCCATTTCTCAAATCATTGGTGATCTAAACTCAGGAGTTCGTACAAGGAATAAAGTTCGAAATGAGACTATGTTTGCATTTGCATTCGTGTCAGAAATAGAACCAAAGAAGATTGATGAAGCTATCGAAGACCACCACTGGATTGAAGCTATGCAAGAAGAGCTAAACTAGTTTGAAAGATGCAAAGTATGGAGCCTAGTGCAAAGACCAACTAACCATCCAGTCATTGGCACCAAATGGGTATTCAGAAACAAAAGAGATGAAGATGGAAACGTAACCAGGAACAAAGCTAGATTGGTTGCTCAAGGCTACCGACAGGAAGAAGGAATTGACTTTGATGAAACATTTGCTCCTGTTGCTAGATTAGAGGCAATCAGACTCTTTCTAGCCTATGCTTCGTTCATGGACTTCAAGGTGTATCAGATGGATGTAAAGAGTGCCTTTCTGAATGGTGATCTTCAAGAAACGGTATATGTAGAACAACCTCCAGGCTTTGTCATTCAAGACAAACAGGATCATGTCTACCGACTCAAGAAAGCACTCTATGGCCTAAAACAAGCTCCAAGAGCTTGGTATGGAACTCTATTTAAGTTCTTAATTGAACAAGGATTCATAAGAGGAAGAATAGATGCTGCTCTGTTCATTCTCAAGCACAAAGGTCATTCTCTTCTTGTACAAATCTATGTGGACGATATTATCTTTGGATCTACAAACTAAAGCCTGTGCAAGAGATTCGAGAAGTTAATGCAAAGCAAGTTCGAGATGAGCATGACGGGAGAACTCACCTACTTTCTCGGATTGCAAATTCAACAAACTTCTGAAGGAATCTTCATCAGCCAAACCAAATATGCAAAGGAACTAATCAAGATAGTTTGCCAAGATAGTTTTTATAGAACTTTGCCAAGATAGTTTTTATAGGACTTCATAGGTTCAGCGGAAGACCTCCTTTAAAGCTTCACCGGAAGACCTGCTACAACATACAACGGCAGACCTTGTCTATACTTGGTCAATCATGACGTGTCTAGTCAAGCAATTCTTAATGGATCAATTTAAAGTTATCCTTATCAGTTTGAATTTAAATGGAGACATTCACGACATCTGCGGACCCGTCAGCGGCTTTCAAGCGGAAGACTTTCGCTGAATGAGCGATAAGCGAGCGGTTGTCACCTGCATGCGTAACAACTCTGCGGATCGACATCAGTTGCCCAACTTCGATCTCGTAAAGATCTTTGTACCCATTCCTGCTCGATATCTATGAAGAAAATTCTCGAAAAATGACTCCATGCATTTAATGCATTCACCTAATAAGTTTGTTAAGTCTTCGTCTTCTCAACGGATCTCGAGAATACTCCGCTATAAATCTTGCCATTAGGTAAGGCGAAATGAAGATAGACACGATGAAATGCTCGAAAATCTACAACAACTCTTATTCTTTATACTCGGTGCATTCGAGATCTAACAGATCAAGAAGTCCTCGTCAACAACAAGAAGGCGTGCATCAACATTTATTTTGTACTTCTTGTTGTTTTCATTCAAAAACTATTCTTCTACAATTAAATATCTGTTTACACGGATATTTAATTCCTTAACAAACACAAGTCAATATTTTTTACGATCCATTGGGAATATTCTTTGTAATAGATCTAGTGGAAAACATAGTGCACTATTTAAATCAAGGTTGAGCGCCTTGGTGGTGGGCGTAGCACTCTTTATAGTGTGAACCATCCCAAAATACTTGTGTTAATTCCTTTACTGTTTGTCTACTTATTGAACTGTTTATTACTTCATTTATCTTTATCCCTAATAGCAAACTTAAGTAACCAGTTAAGGTCTACCGGTAGTCCTTATGGGCAGACTTGAACCAGTTTCTTAGCAAGTCTTCCGCTACTTCAATCTTACTTATAGATTGTAAGTGCTTGTCAAAGAACTTACTTGAAAAGTTTTTAAGTGTATAATAAGCTATTCAACCCCCCCTTCTAGCTTATTATTGTGCCCGTTGGGACTCATACTAGGAAATAGACTTGTCTCATGGTCATGCAAAAAAGCAAGGATCCGTTGCTAACTCAACCACAGAAGCAGAATATATTGCGCGTGATTGTTGCTCGGCTCCTAGATAAGCGGCGGCTAGTGGACTACAACATCAAGACTGACAATTGTCAAATCATGTGTGACAAAACTTCAGCGATTTCAGTCTCCAAGAATCTAGTGATGCACTCAAAAACGAAGCACATTGATATCCGTTATGATTTCCTCAAAGATCATGTGGAAAAAGGTAACATCAGTCTGGAATATGTTCCAACTAAACATCAATTGGTTGACATTCTCACCAAACCACTTGATGCAACCAGGTTTGCTTATTTAAGGAGAAATCTTGGTATGATTGATCCTACTGCTTAAATGTTTATTATTAATATGATTTCTTCATATCGGTAGACTTAGACTTCTACTAACCGGCAGACCTTATTTGCCATATATCTGCAGACATGTACCAGGTTAGTATTTCTACTCGGTCTATTAAAGTGGGAAAGGTTTCTAAAAGGGAAAAGGGGCTGAAAGTCAAAAAGCGCTAGTACTTAGAAATATCTTAAGTCTCAACTTATTCGTTAAAAAGGATTATTTTTTCCCTCTGAAACCACCCTTTTCGACTCTTTACAAAAATCCCCTTTCTCTCTAAAAATTTCCCTCTCTTCTCAAACCCTCCCTCTCTCTCTACAACTGCTCCCATCTTTTCAAAATTTTCATACATCTTCTACCCTACAGCAACAATGGTAAGTATTTCACAACCCTCTGGTTTACTATTCATTAATTTTTGTTTAGTACTTCCTCTTTTGCGTCATTTCTTACGGAATACAAAAGGACGATTTTACGCATCTAATTTGTTTTCACCATTATTACCCTCAAAACCTTGAAACTACAGTCTTTTTTGAGCTCTGTGAACACATTACTCTTGGAAATCCTCTGTTACATGTTTCAATGGTTTAATATGTTCTAAGCACTCAAGGGTTTCAAAAGATCTTCATCAAAAATTTCGATTATATTTCTCAAAAAATGAAATCCTTGACTGTCTTTTACAAAAACTTAAAAGCCCTAATTTATAAGCATGTTTATGTAGGTGAAAACTTCTACAAAATCAACAAGCGATAACAGAAAAAGATTTCGACCCAGAGACGGCCATTCCTCCTGGATTGAACATCAATTTACCAGGATACCCTCGATATCCTGCTGAACACGATATCATTGTCTCTTTGGATCCTAAATTATATGTACCCGGCATGTCCATTGACCTCAAATCTGTCAGCACATTCGCTGCCGGAGTAAAGGCATGTAAGGACCTGAATGCTTTAGGTATTCTACCTCTCTTTTGTCTTAATGACAAGAAATACAACATCCTGCTTGTTGAGGAATTCTACCAACGAATGGTCATCGACCACTAAA
>JABEVN020002199.1:0-22238 GCA_013146195.2 Codonopsis lanceolata
TGCCATATAAAGAGCGCTCAGGAGTGAAACACGGCAATAATGCGGGTAAGCTCTGACATGGCGCAAAATTCTTCATAAATTAGGACCACATCTCATTCATCGAAATTAAAAGGTGATCACGAGCGGGACGAGCAGGGGCGCTCCCTGGCATGTCCCGATTAACCACAATATTCCTCAGGGAAAGGGAGGCACTGAAGCCAAAAGATGATCAAACCAATCGCTCATCGGCTTCGGAGGAAATAATCCATAAAGTCAAGGCGTTTTAAGTAAATTTCTAATTCTAAAGGGGAGCTGATATGGGCGGCCATTAAAAGCGGAAATATGGAACTCTCTCTTTTTGCTGAACCAACGGCGAAGGAGAAATGAGGGCTGGGAAAGAGATTATAATCTTGAGAAAGATTATAATCTTTGAGAAGGAGATGAAGCAAGCTTGAAAAGGCGGTGTGAAATGTCGGGGTTCCAGAGACCCTTATAGTAGAAAATCGGGAAAAATGACAAAGCTAGACGAGCGTGGCAAGCAGTGGCTAGAAAGCTTCGAGGGGATTAAATTTGGGGCCACCTATATAAGGTTTGGGCATGGCGCCCAAATCACTAGTATGCCATGCCCAAACTTTGCTCCATTATTGCCCTGTTGGTTGATTTACATCCAAATCATCAATAAAAGCCTCGTCGATCAACAAGAAAACCTCTGAGATATTAAAATGAGGCTATATGGCACCAATTATGTTTCTTCCTTTGAGGAAGAAGGCGCTCTTCCACCACACAAATCGCCCGGAAAAGCCTCCTCGAGAATTGGTGTATTCTTTTCGAATTTATTTCTAAAAGCGATTTTCATTAACTTTAGAAGTCGGTATAGTTTATTTTGCATGTATTTTTAGAGTGTGCATTTCATTTTAACATGCCATTTAAAATTATATTACATTTCATCCTTCATGTTTATGCAGAGATACTAATTACTTCTGGAAAAAAAGAAAGAGAATTTTTATGCATTCACAAAAGAGCATCTCATTGTATTTTCGATGCGCATTTGCGTCAAAATAAAATGATTCATGCATTATTTGCATTTATTAGTCAATAATCAGTATTGGGAATGCACGGAAAAGAAATTTAAATTCCCATCTGCCATGAAAAAATAATATCTACTTGGTATTTCTTATATCCCTATACCATCAGCATGCATAAAATATGTGTTCCAGTACATAAAATATATACGGTAAGTCATGTATATCCCAGAAAATATGTCAGAAAAATGTGATAGAAAATTACATTTCATTAGAAAATTCCGCCATGTGAATATATGCCATGTAAAAATATTTTCAAAGCTAAAACGGCGTCATAATGAAGCTTTATTTGCATTAACATTATAAACTATGCATAGTAAGAGGTCAAATAGTAACTACTAGTTCAAATTGGGCATCGCAAAAATAAATTGTCCAAATTTCATGCATTATTACCAAATTTGCATCATTTTAGTCTATAAAGCGCATATATAAATATCATAAAATTGCGTATATATGCTCCAAAGTCCAAAAGACCACGAGAAATTGAGCAGTCTGAAAAATTGATCAAGCGGGTGGAAGAAATTATACTCACATCGAATCGGGGAGATTCGACACGTGCTTGGAGTCCTCACCCAAGAGTTACCCGGTCATGCTTTGAGAATAATAATAACCAACTTTGTTCGAACCAAAGGAGGAGTTCACATTTTTCGCTTTATCGATTCCGGTCCATCTGGCGCCTTTCCTTTCTAGATCTAGAAGAAGAAGCCATCTCGGCACAGAAAAACAAAATTTTTGGCGAAAGAAAATTGAGAAAAGGAAGGAAAATGAAAAAAAAAATGAAAGAAGAAAGCTTACCTTCACAATGGAGGAAAGGAAAATGAAGAAGAAATGAAGGCTTTGCCTTCATTCTCCCGTAGGTGATGGAAAAAAGGGAGAAAAAGTGATATTTTCACTTTTCCTCCAAGCAAATCAAAGATCAAGATCAAATCCTTCAAGTTTCAAAGCCGCAAAAGGGTCCCCGAACTCAAGTAAAGTTAACAAAAGTTATTCTTGTTAACCATATTTGATGATCCTTCACCCAAAAGACAAGAAAAGTTCACATCTCCCAAGTCACCCACCCAGCGCAGAAAAAATCGAAAACTCGCCGAAGAAAGGTAAAATTTCTTTTGAAAAAAAATCAATCAAAAAAAAAATCAATCAAAAAAAAAAAAGAAAAGTCAATCAAAAAAGAGAAAAAACAGACCAAGGATCCCAAGCAGGATGAACTACGACTTGCCCGATTCCCCTGAAGTGGATACGTGAGGCAACCTACTTTGGTAGGCACCATCACAATAAAAAAAAGGAAGAATAAATTCAAAGAAGGGCAGCCAGAATCAGTGAATCGGCAAAGAATGGTCAAAAGCAAACAGGTAAGAAAGGTAAGGAAGGTAAGATTTCTTATTTTTCCTTCAGAAAATAAAAAAAAATCTTTTTCAAAAAGGGTTTTTTCTGTTTCAAAAAAAAAAAAAAAAAGAGGAATAAAAAAAAAACACAAAAAAAAAAAGAGAAGGAAGAAGAAAAAGAAAATTCTTTATCGTGTCTAGCGTGTTCGATCGGCTTGGATACAGCTTTTGAAAATTTTGAAGAAAGTTTTTATCGTGATTCGATGAGTGTTGATCTGTCGAAAGTACGCTTTCAAAATCGAAGGTCCTCTTATTGTGTTTGGAAGAAAGGTATTTGACCAACAGACATTAACAATTTTGAGATTGATCTCTTAACATATTTCCACAAAGTGATAGAGACGGGTTGAAATATGGTTTTCGAAATACACAAAAATCTTCATACCGTATTGTACAACTAAGGCTGACCGTAAAGATACTATTTTCAAAAAACATGAAAATCTTTTCTTCTTCAAACTGGTTGTTTGTTTCGGCTTAGGCCGAACTACGTTTGGTCTGATTCCCTGAAAGGGGATACGTAGGCAGCCTACATTAGTAGGTCCGACCATCAGAGCATTTAATTTGCAGATTTGCTTAAAAACTACGATAACCTCGCTAACTAGCTAAAAATGTCTAGATATGGAGGTTTGATAAATTGTTGCATTATAACCAAGCCAATATATCTCCCTCGCTTTGAAATGAAACGAAATCGGAGAGTCTATTCTAATCAACGATGTTCGCCTACTCAAGAAGCTACGGGTTACCCGAACTCCATCGCTGAGGGGCTCAGACAGACACCCCTACACCTCGGATATATGACATGACAAAAATATCAAGAACTCTAAAACATTAACAAATGTCAAGTTACAGGTCAAAATTGCAAAAGGACAAAGCAGATGCACAAAAGGATAAATTCGTGGGGCCAAGCGCCGAAAGAACCATGTTTGAGGTCTGGGTGCAGCTTACCCAAGGTTTGGGTGTGGCGCCCAAACCCCTAGTAGGTGGCGCCCAAACCCTTCTTCACACAACAATGTTCACTCAAGTTTTGTCAGTAAAATGCAATCGTCCAACGCGTGTACAACACCCGATGCACGGAGAGAAACAAAATTCCTTCGATGTCCCTCCTTCCTATAAATAGAGACCTCCTGCTCCTTCATTCAACACACTGTTTGCGTAAAATTTCTCCGCCGTTGTTACGCTCTGAAGAAATAACACCGATAGATAGATTTCTAAAGCCTAGAAACCCTCAAACCTCCGCCAAACACAAATCCAACTAGAAGTGTTCCTTAGCCCCCGCCTAGGTATCCACCCTTTTTCCCGGTCAAAAATCGTGGATGAGCAGCGTCTGCCCGATTTAAAAAGGCCAAAATAGTCATGAGTGTCGTTACTCCGCCAAAATTTAGCCTTTTCCCACCAAACAAACAACCGAGAATAAACAGCTATCCCCGCCCGATCCCGAGGCGAAAAGTAACTTTCGTGAGCAGCTACGCGCCCAAATTCACACAACATACAACTTCAAACCGCACTGCACTGCATCAAAAGACTCTCTCTCCCGAGGACAGGCGAGAAACACACCCCTACGCCGTTTGTAAGCTTTTATTGTTAAAGTCTTTTATTTCTATGTAATAGTATTATTCTCATCCGGCCCAATGTAAATATATAGCCATTGTCTTGCCGGATTTTATTAGAAAATAGTACTAAATGTAGCGTTATTATGGCAAAATGTTTTTAGATAAGTTTGTATTTATTTACTTTATTTATTCAATAAAGTCTTTATTTGTAAATGTATTATTTCCGATCGGTTCAATATCAAAATATAGCGATTATCTTTGCCGGATTTTGTTAGGAAATAATACTAAAAAGAGCCGTTATAATGGCCAAATATTTTTAAATGTAATTATTGGAAAGAGGCAATTTGCGAGTCAAGTAAATAATGTGGCCACGAATGTATCTTTTAATTTTCCCTTGTCAAAATAAGACCTTATTTATTTGCTAAGTAAATGTGACAATAAGCATACTTGACCAAAAAGCGTTCGAGACCGAAGGGCGAGTTGGGTGCCTAGCACCTTCCTAACTCGTAACTTAGCCTCCGAACCCGCTTTCTAAAAATCTCGGTTTTCTTTTTTCGGTTTTCCTTTATTTTTGCCTTAAAATAAAGGTGGCGACTCTAAAACATTTTGGATCCATTGGGGCCTCGCAACATCTTTCTTTGCACTTTCACGTTCTCCCTAAACAAGGAAGAATGGGAATGGAAAGGTGATGTAGTTCTATGTCTTAGTATCCCAGAAATAATGGATAATGGACATAGAAAACCTAAGGCACTCATAGTGATCCAAAATAGGCCATAAGGCTATTTTCATAAAATTCATAGTGGGGGCGTCGCAATATTCTTTCTTGCACTTCTCCATTTTCCCTGAAAGATAAAGGGAGAATGGGAATGGAAGAGTAATGCATTCCCATATCCTGTTATCCACGAAATAAGGGATAACTTGACATGGAAAGCCATAAGTTCCCATATTGGATACAAAATTCACTCAGGGCAACCGAGGCACATTCCAACGTGCTAATATAGACAGCACTCCTCTCGCACTTTGGATTTCGTCTTCCCCTAAACAAGGGAGGGTGGAACGAGAGCAGTGGTGTCCCGCATCCACACGTACGTGCATCCCTATCCAAGGGCGCGCGGGGCGCGGGTCGCATCTCGGGAACCTCACAGATCCATCTTACAAATTAAGATACGTAAAATAGTGTTATAGAAGACCTGCTCTCTCTCTCTCTCTCTCTCTCTCTCTCTCTCTCTCTCTCTATATATATATATATATATATATATATACATGTGCATCAAAAAAGGAAATTTTTGCCAAAACTCTCATTCCAAAAATAAAAACTCCGCCAACTTCATTATATATAAAATAATTTCTTTTCTTGAAATATGTACAACATTGCATGCATGTTTTCTGGGGGAAAAAAATAGATGTATCATTAAATTCCCGAAAATTACACTTCTGGTTCACACTAATCCATATAAAATTGTATTTTACTCTTTCCATGTTAAAAGACCTTCACAAAGGTAGAACAGACTGGATTCGATTGGCAAGGAAGTGGATAATTCCTACAAATAATCATCTGAATCTCAAGCAAAATATGAAGTTAATTGTTATTGATGTAGAGATAACTATGAAATTAACCTTCTCATTACTTTATTTTGTAAGATTACTTATTGATCATATGAGAAGAATAATGAACATTATTTCTTACCGTTATTAATTACAGGGCTATCGATTTTTCACTTCAATTAATAAATCATTGGTTAAGAAGTTTGAATCATCATTCAATGAGAACTATTTGTACTATATTTCGAATGGTTGTGTGGTTGAAAAATAATGGGCAAACTACCCAAATAGTCCTTATACTTTTTGTATTTATCGGTTTTCGTCCTTAAACTCATTTTTTTTAAAATTTTCCTCCTTGTACTAATTTTTTTTGCGCAATTGGTCCTTCCATCTAATTCTGCTAATTTTGTATCGTTAAATCTAAATACGTGCATCTCACGTGATTTTTTGTAGGAACAAATTTGTCATTTCAACTAATAAGGGACCAATTAGCAAAAATCTTAATTCAGGGAGCCTAATTGTATATCATCCCCTTCCTTCTCATAACCCAGTTCTCTTGCCATTTTCCCCTCTATTTGCTCTCTTCCATCTCACCCATCACTTCCCCAAGAAACACACGAAGAAACCCCTGAACCACCTCCTCCCTCGCAATCCACCAACAACCTCCATTGTCCACCCTCTCTCAATCATTCTCATCTTCACCAGAAACTGGATCTAACCCCTCTCTTATTTCTCTCCACCGTCCACCAACCCCTCTCCTATTTTTATCTTTCAGAAACTGAACCCAGAAGATTGAAATCACAAATCCTTTGATGATCTTGAAAGACAACAAGACTAAGTCCTTCCCGAGGCACCTCTCCATCTCCCTCATCAGCATCAGTTCACACTGTCTATTTACATTCTCAGATTCATTGGATAAATTCTCATGTTGTATTATATAAAATCTGAGTTATCAATAATATAGACATCATCTTGGGTGGTCAATCTTTCTCTTTCTTTTCAATTCTCACATGGTATCAGAGCAGTCAAGGCTCACGCCATGAATGATAAAACACCCATTTCCAATTCTTCTTCCGCCTCTTCTTCTCATGGAAATGGGTACTCCCTACCGGTATTTTTCAACCCTCAATCCCTCATGGCAAATTGCCTTCTAACCCATGAGAATTACCTAAACTGGTCGGCACAGTTTCTGTCCGTCCTTCGAACCTTCTCGTTAGAACATGTACTCAGGGACAATAACCCACCTAATGAAAAGCTTGAAGACAAAGAATCCGATAATCCAGCTTATCTCAAATGGCTTGAAGCAACCAGCCTTGTAGTTGCCTGGATGCGCGCCTCAGTCACTGCCCCAATCCAGCCTTACCTTGCTTCTGTCAAAACCGCACCCGTAGCCTGGGACATCATATCCAAGAAATTTGGTGCTACATCTGCAGCGCACGTACGCAACTTAAAGGAAAAGCTGTACAATCTGAAGCGAGAACCCGAACTTACAATCTCCGACTACCTGCTGCGTGCTACCACACTCTCCAATTCCCTTGCTACTGCCGGCGTCGTTATTCCAGATGAAGATCTGATCGAGCGGACACTTCATGGTTTAGGCCAAGATTACAAAGAATTCTTGACATCCTACAACCAACACCCAGCAGCAGACTTTGACGATTTTTCGGATCGTTTGATACACGAAGAAAGCCTTCAAAACAGATTCTCCTCCCTCAATCTCGGCACAGCTCTCTTAGCAAACAAAACCAACAACTCTACACCTTCACACACAAATTCTCAAACTCCATTATCTACAGACACAAACCAACAACCCCACTTCATTACCAATCACAACTACCGTTCTCATCACCAGCGAGGCAGAAACAGCTTTCGTGGTCGAGGCAGGGGACGAGGACGAGGACGTTATTTTGGAGGGAGAGGAATTCTTCCCAGCCCACCGTACCAGCCTCCAGCTTTTCCCTCTCTTGTTGATCCATCACAAGTTCAATGTCAGATTTGCCATCGCAATGGACATGCAGCGGATACATGTTATAATCGTCATAATGCTGCATATACAGCGACGTATTCCCCATACCCTAGCCCCACTTGGTGCCTAGACTCTGGGGCAACACACCACATGACCTCCCAGCAATCAAATCTTCAGCACACTACACCCTACAATGGCCCTGATTCAGTAACTATAGGGGACGGATCTCAAGTACCCATTTCCCATATTGGCTCCTCATCGCCTCTTCCCAGAACCAACATTTTCGCTAAACAATATTCTTTGTGTTCCCAATTCTCATAAATCCCCTTTCAATTCGCGTTTTTCTTACGATAATCAATGTTACTTTGAACTTGACGCGTTTGGCTTTCGTGTGAAGGACCTCCGCACCAAGAAGACCCTTCTTTCTGGACATAGCTCGGGCGGCCTCTATCATCTTGCCTTTGATCCTTCTTCTCGAAACAACCCTCTTGCTCTCGTCGGAGAACGAACAAACCAAGATACATGGCACTCTCGTTTGGGACATCCATCTTCTCAAATATTACAGCTTCTACACAGAAAATTTAATTTACCTGTTCATGGTCGCATAAGTCCAAATAAATTCTGTCAAGTCTGTCCGTTAGGGAAGTCATGCAAATTACCCTTTAATCTGTGTTCCTTTAAATCACAGGCACCTCTTGCTTTGTTACATTTGGATATTTGGGGACCATCTCCTATCCCTTCACTCAATAAATTTCGATATTCCCTTTCTATTGTCGACGACTTTTCTCGCTTCACTTGGATTTTTCCTATTGCTCGCAAGTCTGATACAGTTAATGTTTTTGCCAAATTTAAGTTAGAAATTGAAAATCTTCTGTCTCGTCGAATTGAAGCTATTCACACCATCAAAACGGTTCAAACCGATGGTGGTGGTGAATTTACAAGTAATGTTTTCCGGCTATTTCTAGCATAACATGGCATTAAACATCAACTTACATGTGCCTATACACCACAACAAAATGGTGTCGTCGAACGAAAGCATCGACACATTGAAGAAATGGGTTTATGTCTCCTAGCTCAGGCTAATCTTCCTATGCATTTTTGGTTCGAGTCATTCAACACCGCAGTTTTTCTAATTAATCGATTACCAATGAAACAATTAGACTTCATTTCCCCTTACCAAAAATTGTTTCTCCGCACTCGACACGATTTCTCAAGACTTTTGGTTGCTTATGTTTTCCCTACATTGTTCCATACAACAAACACAAGCTGCAACCAAAATCAACTCCCTGTGTGTTCCTCGGATATGATAGAGATCGTAAAGGTTACCGCTGCTACGATCGTGCCACTGGAAAAATCTATGTCACCAGACATGTCTTATTTGATGAACATTCTTTTCCATTCTTTTGTGACAGGATTACCGCACTTGCACCGGCACAGCCCAATGTCGCTCAGTCCAGCCCCATGGCTCCAACATCACTCCCTCATAATCACACTCCACAAGATCCTACAACTATTTCCCCATCTTCAAACATACCAGTACCTTCACCAAGTTCTCCACCTCAGCATTTCAATATCGACACAATACCAACAACAACCCCCTTGCATCCAACACCAGCATCTCCCTCACATCCCACTTCAATCCAGCACCTCGCTACTCCAGAAGCTCCTATATCTCGTCCAGCCAGGCCCATCCACCAACCCATAACACCCATTCCCCTAGCCATAAACCCAAATAATCCCACCTCCAGTCCAGAAACTTCCACTCCAACATCTTCTCCACCTCTTCGATATGGCAGCATCAACAAACTGGTTTATGGATCTCCTCGGCATCCTCTCCCTCACGCATATTCTGCCTCCTCCACGGACTCCCCAGATTTTGAGCCCACAACCTTTAAACAAGCCTCGTTATCTCCTCGATGGCAATCTGCTATGCAAGAAGAATTTTCTGCCTTACAAAAGAACAGTACTTGGACTCTTGTCCCTCCTTCTCCCGCATTGAATATTGTAGGGTGCCGCTGGGTATACCGCATCAAAAGGAAGGCCGATGGTACTATTGATCGATACAAGGCCAGGCTTGTCGCTAAAGGTTTCAATCAGCAAGAAGGGTTGGATTACGATGAGACTTTTAGTCCCGTCGTGAAACCAGCAACTATCCGGACAATACTATCCATTGCTCACTCCCGATCGTGGCCCATCAAACAACTAGATGTCCGCAATGCTTTCTTGAATGGGTTTCTTTCGGAAAAGGTCTATATGCATCAAGCCCCCGGCTTTATTGACCCAACTCGTCCAAACCATGTGTGCCGTCTACATCGTGCACTATATGGCCTCAAGCAATCCCCTCGAGCTTGGTTCCATCGTCTCTCCGAATTTCTCCTCCAGCATGATTTCTTCAACAGTCGTTCAGATAGCTCCTTATTCATTCGGCACAATGCATCTTCTACCATGATTATACTCGTCTATGTTGACGATTTGATAATCACAGGCTCTTCACCTACTGCCATATCTAGTTTCATTGACAGTTTGTGCACCACATTTGACAGTCGACAACTCGGTGATCTAGGATTTTTCCTTGGCATCGAAACAACACGAACCAAGTCTCAGCTTCACCTCACCCAATCTCGATATGCCATGAATCTTCTCACTCGCTTCAACATGAGTAATTGCAAACCATGTGCTACACCACTTGCACCTCAAAACAGGCTTTCCATTCATTCTGGCGATCCTCTTCCGGATCCTACTCTCTACCGCAGCATTGTCGGCGGCCTCCAATACTTAACACTCACTCGGCCGGACATTACATTTGCCGTCAATCAAATATGCCAGTTCATGCATCAGCCCCGGACTACTCATCTCCAAGCTGCCAAACGTATCCTTCGATATGTCAAAGGATCCCTTGCCAAAGGACTTCTGTTTTGTCAGTCACCCCAACTTGACATTTGTGCATATTCTCGATGCCGATTGGGCTGGCGACCCTGATGATCGATGCTCCACATCTGGCTCGTGCATTTTCATTGGCCCCAACCTTGTTTCTTGGTCAGCAAAGAAACAAGCCACTGTTTCCCGCTCAAGCAGCGAGGCAGAATATCGAGCCCTCGCAACTACAGCCGCTGAACTTCGGTGGTTTTCTTTCTTGTTTCGGGAACTCGATATTCCTCTTACTCGTCCTCCGTCTCTGTTCTGTGACAACCTCTCAGCTCTTCAAATGGCTCGCAACCCCGTATTTCATGCTCGCACCCGACATATCGAGATCGACTACCATTTTGTTCGAGAACTTGTTCAACGACAATCCCTTCGGCTAGCTTATGTCTCCACGGGTGATCAACTAGCAGATGTGTTTACTAAAGGCCTTACTCGGCTGCGTTTTAACCAACTCTGCTCCAAGCTGCGTCTCTGGTCCCCTCCGTCTCGCTTGAGGGGGGGTGAAAGACAACAAGACTAAGTCCTTCCCGAGGCACCTCTCCATCTCCCTCATCAGCATCCGTTCACACTGTCTATTTACATTCTCAGATTCATTGGATAAATTCTCATGTTGTATTATATAAAATCTGAGTTATCAATAATATAGACATCATCTTGGGTGGTCAATCTTTCTCTTTCTTTTCAATTCTCACAGATCTATGCTCTTTCAATGGTGTTGCCAAACCACCCACTTTAATCTTCAAATCATAATTGTCCTTGGATGATGGTACTTTGTTTTTTCTATATACAGAGGAAGGAGAGAGAGAGAAAGGAGAGAACAAGAAGAGGTAGAAATCAGATGCCTCCAATCCCTCTTCGAAACCCCCTTTTCTATTTGTAAGATTGCTGGCGTGAATATCAAGGTGGTTTAGCCTCAAAAAGGTGATGTAACTACCCGGTATAGCAGCCATGGTCGCCTCACTCAGACTAGATGGAGACACCACACTCCCCCTAGTAGACACCGATTGGCCCGAAACAGTGGTGCCCCACGACCTAGTAACTTCTCCTCCTCCTCTTCCTCCTCCTTAATTTAGCAATGGCTGATGGGTTCTTATCCCCATATTCTAAATTACTCATGTTGGTCACCATTATACCCACCAAATATCATCAACCGTTGGGGAATTCAACAGGGACCCAGATGAAAACCAAGCAAAAAGATTCTGGGTTTTCACGCAAAAGTGTTGGGTTTGAAAATTTTGGCAGGAGTTACTGAGTTTGCAACGAGGTTCTTTATTTCTTTCTCTCTCTCTAGGAATTTTTCCACCTATCTAGCAAAAAGAAAGGGGACTGGGTAAGCTGTAGGGTGGCTTGGGATGCGTCGTCGGCGGTTGGCCGTGGCTTTTCTTTTTTTGGCCTTTTGATAAATGGTCCTTAAACTTTTTAAAGTTACCTGACCATTTTATCCCTGGTCAAAGTCACGTCACACACATACGAGGAAACTTAACTAACAAAACTCGACAGAAGGACTAAGACCATCTCCAACCCAAAAACCCCAATTTGGGTCCAAACTTACCCCAATTTGGGGCAGTTTCAGCACTATCCACTATTCCAACTCCAACCCTTCACACCAAATTTTACACCAAAAAGAATATTCCTTAGTATATTCTATTTTGATTTTCTACTATAATATTTAAAATTCTAATCATTAAGATTACACAATTAATAATTATTATATCTAATAAGTTTATTTTTATAATATTATTTATATAATTAATTATGTATTAAAATTAGTAATTTAATATATTTTAAATTACAAACCATTTGATAAATACAAACACATACATTATGATAAAGCAAGCAATACATTTATTTAAATACTAATCAATTAAAATATTTTTAAGTTGTATGTCATTTTTTATTTTCAAGTTGAATGTCATTTTTTAAAAATTACATTATTAATATTTATTACATAGCTATTATTAGTTATTAATCAATTAAAATATTTTTACATTCATAATATAAATTATGAATAATTTTTTGTATTTAAAAATCAATTTGTTGTATTTAAAAATCAATTTTTATTTTAAAAGATGTGGTCCCATCAACCCCAATTTAGTTAGATGAATAGTGTTGCCCCAAATTTGGGGTAATACTATTCATGGTCTCAAATTGGTGTTGGGTTTGGGGGTTGGGTTGGAATAGATTTGGGGTAAAGTTGGACCTAATTTGGGGTTTTGGGGTATGGGTTGGAGTTGCTCTAAGTCAGCAGAAAATTTCAGTTTATTGACCAATTGCGAGCGATTGGGACCAAAACCGAGAAACCCAAAAAGTACAGGACTATTTGGGTAGTTTGCCCAAAAATAATAGTGGAAATTGCGGACCGGTCCATTTTTTGAAGTTTTTAATCGCTACAGTATCCTTTCTTTTTTTTCAATCGAAAAAAGTCACTTTTGATGGCAAAATGACTACGATACCCTTAATGAACCGTATCCGCGCTACGGAGGTCATTATTTTTGCACCACGTTACAATTAAACTATTGAACCGCGATGCAAAAATTAATGCAATGAAATTTATGAATCGCGGTGTAAAATTAATGTAATGAAATTTATGAATTGCGGTGCAAAAATACATTAGAAAATTAAATTTGAACCATGGTGTAAAAATAATGCAATGAAATTTATGAATCGCGGTGCAAAAATAGATTAGGAAATTAAACTTTGAACCTTGGTGTAAAAATAATGCAATGAATTTATGAATCACGGTGCAAAAATAGACTAGGAAACTAAACTTTGAACAGCGGTGCACAAATATTATCTAATTCATTTTTGCACCGTGATACAATAGCATACAAAAGCAATTTATGTCCTCCACGTTCTTCTTCAATCTCCTCAGTCGTAAGCCTTTTTCGAATCCAAAATGTGTTGTTGGAGCTGTTGAAGAAGACGATGACATTTTTTGAATAATATTTCGAAAAAGTGGTCTTTTGCGGTTGAAAAAAAGAACAGTAGACTTTTAGGGTTAAAAACTTAAAAAAATGGATCGGCTAGAATTTTCCCCAAAATAATACTCCATCCGTTTTCAAATTATTGTCTACCTTTCATTTTTTTTATCCGTTTTAAATAATTGTCCTCTTTCAAAACTTTCCCTTTTATGAAAACAGATTTACTACTTTACCTTTACTTTGTCTAGCTACTTTAATCATGGTAAAATACTAAACGGTATTAAAAGAACCTACACATTTTATCAATATTTATAATTCATTCAATTTATTTTTTTTAAACGATATACCGGTTGAACCTTACAGAATATTTTGAAAATGGAGGGAGTAGCAAGCACCAATTGATAAGAAGCATGTACATATTGGACTTCATGTCCACAATGACGTGTTCACTGTAGCTAGGGGACAAAAACAGGGAAATTAATGTGTAGGGATTATATTTTTTTGAGTTGCAAAATAACTGGATTATTGGCCTTTAAGCTCAAACCAAATAATGCACATCAACAGCTTCAAGATTATACATTAAATTTTTAAAAATAAAGTCGATTATTCGCCTTTAAGGAGAGTACGTGATGATAAATTTTTCTTCACCAGCAAAGGCCACGAAAATGAAAAGAACAAAAAAAACACCAATTCCTTGATTCAAAGCTTGAAATTAATGATTAAGCCCTAGGTTGCACGGATGCGGACATGCGGATACGGATTCGCGGATAAAAGATACGGGGATATGAGATTTTTTTAAAAAAATCCTGGATATGGATACGTGGATGTAAAGTGTAAATATTCAAACTATAAGGACTAAAGTATAAATATGTAAACTATAAGGATCAGAATATAAATATTCAACATAAGTCTATTATTCACCTTTGAGGAGAGTACGTGATGATATATTTTTCTTCACCAGCAAAGGCCACGAAAATGAAAAGAACAAAAAAAAAACACCAATTCCTTGATTCAAAGCTTGAAATTAATGATTAAGGTTGCATGGATGCGGACACGCGGATACGGATTCCCGGATAAGAGATACGAGGATATGAGATTTTTTAAAAAATCCTGGATATGGATACGTAGAGGTAAAGTGTAAATATTCAAACTATAAGGACTAAAGTGTAAATATGTAAACTATAAGGACCAGAATATAAATATTCAACATAAGAACCAAAATATAAATATTCAACATCCAAAATAGAAATATTCAACGTATAAAAACTATTCTTCTATGTTATCATCGGCTTACAAATAAACGATTTCGTGGAATAGAAAAATGGTAAAGATTCGTAGCGTTTTAAAGGAAAAAGAATACCAACGATGAAATGAGGTGTGCTTTAAGTCAGCTTTCACCACCTCGAGAAGAAGATTTTAAGGATTAATGTCAGTTGAATCTGTGTAGCTTGGATTGCCACTGGAAATGTTCTTTCCACCATTGATGAATTCCATGAGCTTGCTTGAAATCCTGCAATGGTTTGAGATTAACTGTCAAATATGTCGTAGGAAGGAGGTGCAATGGGTCTACACCAGAACACAGACTTACGATTTAATAAGATATCAATGATTTAAGTATGGTGTTAGAAGTGGTTCATTAGAGTAAAATACTCACACAATGTCAATATAATAATATTATCCCACTTTTGTTAAGAAATGATGTTGGTAATAAAAGTCTTTCTATATAAGATTTCCATCATTATTAACAATAGAAAAGATTAATAGTAATGATTAATATAACAATATTATATTAATTGTTATTTATTATTATTTTTAGCTAATGACTAGAAAATGAAAAGTCTCAAATCAAGTGATGTGGAGGCTTGAAGATTCAACAATATCAAAAGTTGGATGAGGTGGCAGAACCATAGTGCTCCTCACCAATTTTAAATATAAATAAATAAATAAATAAATGTGTGTGTATATATATATATATATATATATATATATATATATATATATGAGTCTGCTAAAAAGATAGTTTTTTGTGTTCAACTCGAGCAAAGTTTTCCAACCTTTATTTTAGACCAAATTACAAATTTTCCCCCAAAGTATAACTCAATCCCAAATTACTACCCAGTATAAGGTTTGTGCCAATTTGGTGCCTAATGTTCGATAACCCATTTCCTAGTTATGGCGTCTCTAACACCAGGCGTCCTATCAAAACTCCTCGAAAACGTTGACAATGTCAACGCCAAAGTCAGCGAAGAACACTATTCTGCTTTGTTTCAGGTTATTTGCATTGTCCCGTGTTCGTGGCTTTTGGAGAACAAGTGAAATAGAAACCCCTAGAATTTTCCCCTCTCCCTCCCGAAGTTTTTTTCTCTCCCTCATAAATCTCTGGCCCTATTGTCGCCATCTTGCAGTCTGTGAAATTGATGTTTCCCTTGATCAATTGTATTCTCTAAAACCCAGTTCCCAAATTCAAAGAGAAGATGAATGGATATCCGTCTAGCAGGCCCCGATTCCCCCTTCTTCCACACTTTTCACCACATCCTCGACTCAGCTGACATGTCATCCAATGCTCCCACTCACGCATACGTAAGCGGTGCCAAAGTATAGAGGAAGAAATTGGGGGAAGTGGACAAGCACTCATCTCTCTCTGCCCTTATCACTATTTTTTTTTCTCTCTCTCCATAATTGGCACATATATGTATGTGTTAGGTTCCTTCTAGTTAAGATTCTTTTTTGTGATGTTAATTCCAAAACTTTTTCCGATGCCGGAAATTTCATTGGGTTAATGGTTTGCTTTTCCTATATTTATTTCTTTGTTTGGTTCCTTATTTTTAAAAGTATATCGTAATTGCTTCAAGAAACAAAAAGATATCAGAGCAAACAATGAGAAATTGAAATCGTTCATCTGAGTTTTATGATTTGAATGTGTTGGAGATGGTGGTGGGTTTGCGGGGAGAGAGGCAACAGGGAAAAAGATGAAAATAACCCTGCACGTGAAGACCACGTGTGATTTAACACCGAATTTCAAATGGCAACAGATGGGAGGAGGTTAAATGGGACAAATGGCAACCTTGATAACTAAATTGTGACAAACCTTAGTTTAGGTGGTAAACTAGAATTTGGTGTAAACTTTGGGGGGTAAAAAGTAATTTGGCCTAAGTTTTATTTTGGTTCAACTAAATTTACTTATTAAAACAAAAAATTTAGTTGACCATCAAATCTTTGTATCTGTGTCATAAAAAATAAAAATTACTTTAATTGAAATACATTTGCAATTATAATAATCATTTATGATATAATATCAATATTTCAAGCAAAAATTAAGTGTTATTGCTATTGACTAATTTTTATTGTGTATGCTTGTTTAATTCTTAACTTCATTAGTTGATTGTGCTTTTTTTATTTGAATTTTTAGTGCAAAGATGGTAACCAGAAAATAACCATCCCAAAGTCAAAAAGAAAAAGAAAAAGAATTGAATGGCTATATTGTTTTTGTTTCAAATTGTTTAAATCGATGTAGAATCCTTTCAATACTATTTTTCTCATATGTTTGTATATGTTGCATATTTTCAATAATTTAAATAATAAAAAGTTAAAAAAATTATTTGTATAAAAGTTTTATTTTTATATTTTCTTTAGGGCCTCTCGTTTTTTTCATCTTGGGCCTGTAAAAGTTCAGGATCGACCCTAATTGTCTAACTAAATAATTTATGAGTAGGGTATATAAATATTTTTAAAAATTAGGGTGCCCTAAAAAACAATTTTCCCCTTTAAAAATAAGAGAAATTGCGGGCCAGTTCCTTTTCATAAGTTAACTGCTTCGATCCCCTATTTTTTAACAAGAAAAATACACTTGTGGAGCGAAAAGACGAATTTGCTATTAATGAACCAAATATGCGCTAAGGATAACTTACCTAGTGCATCGCGATGAATCAATTTATCCATCGCGATACTTCAATTCATCCATCAATTTTTGCATCGCGATGAGCGTCACTCAAGCAAAATAATACATCAAATTTCAATCTCAATGCGTCGATTTGAAATCACGATGCTTCGCATTGTTGTAAGCGAAGGAAATATATACGACAATTATAATCAGATCTAATTTAAAGGAGATGTTTACGGAATCAATCAATCTATCTATATATAATCTATTTGATTTCTACCTTAATTAAAATATAAAGTAAAATAAGAAAACTTTGACTACTTATTTACGAAAATCAATCAATTAATTTATATTGGATTTATTTGATTATTATCTTAATTACAATATCAATGAAAATAAGGAAATTTTAACTACAAAATGAATCTAACAGCTTTTTTTTTAATTAATAAATATAAGGTATTGTAGTAGTTGAAAAGTGTCAAAATCAGACCATTATGAATTTCACCCTTTAAAATTCCTTTTCCTTAAAAGCCAAACAAAAGATGAATGTTGGAAATCTTACTTATGGTAAGGTTGAGATGTAAGGCCTAGAAGCATTTTATCAACAAGCGTGCCTCTGCAAATGCAAAGCTTAGATACTTCAACATAAATATATTACTCCTTCCATGCTACTCAAAGAATTAAATTAATATATCAATGTCATTGGAGTTAGTCATAATTACAAAAATACTTAAATACAAGCAATGTGCTTACTGCACAAGTAAATGGTAAAGATGAAATGTTATTTAAATTATATGCAAATTATAGAATGTGGACTTTGAAAGTAAAACATCCCAAAATAGTATAGCATACTAATTAAATGGAACGGAAGGAATAAATTTGTGGGTTAATTTCACTATTGGTCCCAAGACCTTTATAGAGATAGTACCTCAATTAGAAAAATGTGAATTTCGGTCCAAAATAGACCATTTTTACATGTTAGAGACCCCTCCGTTACATGACGTTAAGAACGAACCGTTAAGTAATCATGTGCCGAGCACATGATTGTTGTGTGGGGGGGGGGGGTAACCCCCTCTCTTTCTTCCTCTCTTACGCCTCATAGATGCTATATAAACTCACTCACTCCACCACCACCTTCCTTTTCAAAGCCCTAAGAGCCCACCTTCGCCACTCTCCCTAACACCCACTGTAAGGGCAAAATAGGCATGACCTATTTTGGTCTTGTTTCACCTTTCTTGGTCAAAATAGGATTTTTGATAAGTTTGTGCTAATTTAGGACTTAGTATATTTTATTAGATTTAGTTTAGTTATTTTTGGTAGCATAATCTTTTTGTAGATTTCAAGTGCACATATTTGGTAACAAAATCTTAGCATAAATCCTAGTCTAACCATGATTCTTGACCACCTTCATATTTGGTAATTAAATCCCATCCTAGTCTAACCATGATTGTTGACCACATTCATATATGGTAACAAAATCCCATTAGTTTGGTAGGTTGTTGATTTTTTCCTTAAAAACTAATCATTTTCCTTGTAGTAGACGGTCTGTTTTTGGGTGTGTGTAGGAGACGCATACTATATATTTAGGAGCTGGGATTCGGGTTCTACAGAGCTCCAGAAAGTGAACAAAACCCGTAGAGGCCGTGAGTGATCCGAGGAGTTTCTGCAGCAGCTTTTGAAGTCCTCAAGTTCAGAAGTCGATGATCAGCTTCGATGTTGCAACATCGCAGCTACATTGAATTCTCAAAATCGTTTTGTGCTTCCTTTTTGTTTAAAGAAAGCTGATTTTGTTTCTTCCCACGTTTTGTTTATCTTGTTTATGTGGGGTTTTTGTTCTCCAAGATTCATTATCTTGTGAGAATATTTTTTGTGATTTCACATAGTTTTTTGTAAAACAATTCATCGTTTTTAGTGAAATCTTTTTGGCCATGAGGCTAGATCTACAAGTATAAGCTTGTAGATTGTTTGGTAAACTTTTGTGATTAATTTCGTGCTTTAGTATTAAGTCTTCCGCTGTTTTTGTTATTTTTCTGTCTATTGTGATCTCCATTGTAGCTTTTTCACAAGCTACGTTAAATCTTTGAGAATCCTAGCTACTCTCGTTCTTTCAATTGGTATCAGAGCCTTCTCCTGACATCACTAAGAGTTGATTCTGGTAGTAGCCGTGATGGATTCTCAGTATGAGAATGTCGTTCGTCCTCCTATTTTGACTAGTGCAAATTATTCTATTTGGAAAGTCAAGATGTATCTTCATCAAATCAATTGATGAGAGAGCGTGGCTTGCTCTAAATGGTTGGACTCCTCCCAAAACTACTGATGATGATGGTGATGTAAAGATCACCAAAGAAGCAGATTGGTCTAATAATGATAGAAACATTGCCTCTTTTAATTCCAAAGCCTTGTCTGCCATATACAAAGCTCTTGATGCAAACACCTTTAGGGTTATAGCCAATTATGAGTCTGCTAAAGATGTATGGGAGGCCCTTCAAACCTTGTGTGAAGGACCTTCCAGTGTTCGTGCTTCTAAGTTAAGATTGCTTACCACTCAATTTGAAAACACAAGGATGAATGAAGATGAAGATATTATGTCTTACTATGCTAGATTACTTGATTTGTCTAACTCTCAAGCTTTTGCTTTGGGTGATCCTATCACCAATGATCGACTTGTTAGCAAGATGATGCGAACCTTGCTCGAAAGGTTTAATGTGAAAATTTGTGCTATTGAGGAAGCTCATGACATTGACAAAATTAGTTTTGAAAGACTAGCTGGTATTCTTCAAAATTTTGAGCTAAACCTCAATGAGCAAATTAAGAACAAAGGCAAAGGTGTGTCATCTTCTACTCCTTCTGATGATAGTATTGCTTTTCCTTCTGTTGTTGATATCTCTCCTGAATTTCTTGAATTGCATAAGGAGATTGAGGAATCTGATTTTGGTGAAGAGTCAATGGATTTTTAACAACAAAGTTTAAAAATATTTTGAAAGCAAGGCAAAACAAATCTCCATCTTCTATCACCAAAACAGCTTTTCAAACCGAGCCTAGCAAATTTCCTCCCAAAGAAAGTTCTTTTCAAACCCTGAAAAATCTTTTACCAATCCTTTTGCTAAGCAGCCTACATCTAGAAGTAAAAATATTGATTCTATTCAATGTAGGGCTTGTCAAGGGTTTGGGCATTATGCTAATCAATGTGCTAATACTTTGAGAAAGAAGGGTTTGAATTTTTTCGACTTTGAGTGATAGTGATGATGAAGATCCGTGTGATCTCATCACTCACTCACCGCCGTACACAACTCTCCATCCGATTTTGCAGATTTTGCCAATGTGACTCCCAATGTTGCAACATTGGAAGTCACATCGTAAGAAGCAATGGACGAAAACAATGTTGATGATTTTTGTTGTTTTAACCTCCTCGTCACGTAAGACGATGGAGAACCCGAATCAAACCTCGCTAGAAGGTTACAAAGAGTCAGCACAAAGATTGGGAAAAGAGAGCTCATCAAGTTATAGTGCTTGGAAAGGCAAACGAATCGCTAAAAAGGCTAATGAAGAACAAAAGGAGTGTCTTACAAGGTTGAGAGTCTCTTGAGTAAGAAAGATGTGGAGATTGAAGATCCGAAAGAAAAGCTCATCCTAGCCAATGAAACCATGGCTAAATGGAACTCAAGCCAACAAAAAATGGATGAGATGTTGAATTCGAGCACTAATTCCGTAAGTCCGGTATTGGATTCAAGCCCAAGATGTTTGTGAAAGAAGGTGAAGGTATGTCTACCGAACCAAAACATCCCACACACAATTTTCAAGAAACCGCCTTCTTTTTGAAAAACCGAGAATAAGAAAGAAAAATTTTGTTTGTCACTTCGCCATAAGCCTCGGTCACATACAACCCTTTTGTTTTCTGAAAAGGCTATGTATGAGGATGAAATAAGACAAGCCTTTTCTGGAAAAATTCAGATGCAGAATGGTATGAAGATCGCGCCATCCCCAACAAAGAACATTGGCAAATACATTGAAGTCTCATCGAAAATTTTTTCTCAAACCACCAACCCAAAATTTTTAAACAAATGTGGGTTCCTAAGGGTAGTAATGACAAAGGAAAGTCCAAATATTGTGAACCCTTTGATATATGTCCTCGTGCTAAGCTGTTCTATGAAACCATTGATGAATACCATGATGAATCTCCTCCAAAATCTTCGTAACCAAAGATTCAAACCAAGAATCAAGCACATGATCGATTTAACATGCATATTCTCGAAAGTTCAGCCAATGTGATTCACAATGTGTCACCCAATGTGTCACCCAATGTTGCAACATCTACAGACACATTGACAAACTTGGCAGATTCAAATGTGTCCCGAACTTCGAATCGTCCCCGAACATTCGTAAAATCAGTCCAATTTGAATGATTGCAGCCATGGCATATACACAAGGAGAAGGTAAGGTTGATTCTCAAAAATTTGCATGCTTATCAAAATATTTTGAGAGAAGCCTTAAATCTTTTATGGATGCTCCAAATGATCAAAGATTATGTGTCTACACATTGATGTGTTAACCTTGTATTTTGATAACACCTATGCATTTTGCTTAGCACGTAAATCCAGCTTCATCATTCTCTAACAAAACACATTAATATAAGACACCACTTTTTTAGAGACTTGGTTGATTATGTAAATTGTTTGCATTGAACATGTTGGGACCGAAAATCATCTTGCCGATATATTTGCCAAGTGTCTTGTTTTTGAGAGATTTTTCAATCTTTGGAAATCTCTTGTGTTTTGTGTGCCATATGATTTTACACTTAGTTAATTATAAAAACAAAAATAAAATAAAAAATTAGGCATGATTGCATTTTGTCTTTTGAGGGCACTCTAGATCAATCGACTCACATGTATGTGTTCTCAGGGTTGCTTGGGAATTTCATTCAAAATCACTGATTTTTTGTTATGATTCTCTCTCTCTCTCCCCAGTTTTGAGTATTTAAAGTCCACAAAGGAAAGAGCTACCTTTTGAAATTTTGGGA
>JABEVN020002200.1:0-22235 GCA_013146195.2 Codonopsis lanceolata
TTGTTAGATAAGGGTTAATTGTAACTAAGTTTCGAAAAGTGTGAGGAATTGTTGATAAATTTGAAAAAAAAATGTAGGGGTTTAATTGTTAAGTTTCGAAAAGTGAGGGGGTGAATTGTTAAATTTTGTAAAAGTGTGAGGGGTTAATTAATTAAATTTCAAAATGTAGAGGCGTTGTTAATTTAAAAGTCTTGAAAATGTGAGGTTTTGAATTGTTAGAAGTTTCAAAAGTGCGAGGGTGCATTGTTAAATTTTTGTAAAAGTGGGAGAGGTTAATTGTGTAGGAACAGCTTAAAATGTAGGGGTTAATTGATAAATTTCAAAAAATGTAGGGGTTTAATTGTTAAGGATTTCGAAAGTGCAGGGGGTTTTGTTGTTCAATTGTTAATTTAATTTTGTAAAGTGGGATTAATTGTAACTAAGTTTCAAAAGTGTAGGGGTTAATTGATAAATTTTAAAAAAGGAGTTTAATTGTTAAGTTTCGAAAAGTGCCGGGGTGAATTGTTATATTTTGTTAAAGTGTAAGGGGTTAATTGTAACTAAGTTTCAAAAAGTGTAGAGATTAATTGATAAATTTGGAAAAATGTAGGGGTTTAATTGTTAAGTTTCGAAAAGTGCGGGGGGGTGAATTGAAAAATTTTGTACAAGTGTAGGGGTTAATTGTAACTAAGTTTCAAAAAGTGTAAGGGTTAATTGATAAATTTGAAAAATGTAGGGGTTTAATTGTTAACTTTTAAAAGTGCGGTGGTGAATTATTAAATTTTGTAAAGTGTAGGGGGTTAATTGTAACTAAGTTTGAAAAGTGTGGGGGGTGAATTGTTAAATTGTAAAATGTAGGGGTTTAATAGTTAAGTTTCAAAAAGTGCGAGGGGTGCATTAAATTTTGTAAAAGTGTAGGGGTTAATTTATGGGGTGAATTGTTAAATCGTAAAAGTATATAGGTGTTCATTGTTAAATTTCAAAAGTGTATGGGGTGAATTGTTAATGTTATAAGGTCAGTAGGGGTTAATTGTTAAATTTCTCAAAGTGTAGGGGTGAATGTTAAATTAATGAAAATGTCAAAATAAAATTATCTAACAATTATGTCAAAAAAAATTTGCGAATGTTTTATCTAACAATCATGTCCAAAATCAATATATCAAATAAATTATCTAAAAAAATTCATTTTTTTCGGAAAAAATCAGCTGACTAGAAAAACATCAGACTACATGCGGACCTTTTATAAACATCGCTCAGTAGCGGATGTTTTATAAGCTTGTGGTCGCAATGTTGAAACTCTCCAGCAATTCAAAAAAAAGCGAAATTGAAACAATTTTGCGTTCGGATCTCTAATCTATTCCAAAATTGAAAGCGAAGGGGTGAGAGATTGACATGCACGGAGAATATCCAACTTGAGATTTGCCGTTTGAGTTGGAATGAGTGAGGAGAGAATTTGAGTCAAGCGGGAGCGAGAGATCGGCCAAGAGAGAGAGAGATCGGGATTGAGGCGGGCGAGAGTGAGCGGGGAATCCCCGGAGAGAGAGAGAGAATGTGTGAGAGAGAGAGAGAGTTTGTGGGGGCGTGGGGGGTAGGGTGGTGGGGGTGGGTGGGTGTTAGTTTAGGGAATTAAATGATGAGGGTAGTTTGGTCATTTTATTTTTAAAATGGTGTTGCGTTTAGGGAATTAGGTGTTGCGTTTAGGTGTTTTGTCTCAGAAATTGCATTTAACAAACCATTTTTGTCAAATACTACACTTTATTTAAATGTTACTCAGGATGCTTATGATTTTTGGTATTCTTTTTCGCAATTACCCTCTTTCTTTCTTTTTATTGGAAATCATATTCATGTTAGTGTTTTTTAAGGAGAAAATCATAAACACCTATAATAATAAACTTTTCTTTACTTACCAAACAAAGTTATAAGGTTTGACCACTTGATAATATTGTAACTCTTATTTTGAATTCACGTGGATGTGGATAATTAATAATTTCAATTATATGTATTAATTTTTTTTCTTCATTCACATTCAATTAAATATGACATCATCTCATACTAAAATAAATTGACAAAAATTTAAAAATAAAAGAAAGAGAATGACAAATAGGAATAGTTTTTAAAAAGAAAAAATACGACTATGATATATTCAAATCCTCGCCTAAAATGTGAAAATTTAGCATCCTTGATTGTGAAAAAAAAAGTGGTTGACAAATCATATCCACACACATATCAACGGTTGCATTGAATATCTTCTTTTTCTTTTTTTAAATAAAAGAGTATGTAAATCTAGGTGACACTTAATTTTTTTTTGCATTCACATTTACATCGGTGATGTTCTTACTAATGGAAAGACCACTCTCATAGTCTCGTTAGATAACCAACATATCTTCCTTGTGCATTAAAAAAGAAAAAGTGATATTCAACATAAGTGTTAATTACTTTTTGACAATAACACAAATTGGGGTTCAACGTCTTGAATTTATTTTTGAAGCTTCGGGCACTTATTCGATGAGGCTCTGAGATCTAGCCCATGCTCAATTAAAAATGCCCTTAAAATGAGGATAATTATTGGAGACAAAGGCAAGAATTAAATGGCTCAAAGAAGGAGAAGGAAATACAATTTTTCATGCTTCTATTAAGCAGGCTAGGCATCTCCATATTCATTCTATGGATGGGCGGAACTGGGCACTACTAATGCATATGAAATTATAGATCAAGCCATTAAGCATTTTTCCAGTAGTTCCCTACGTGGATAACGAGTTAATTCATTCCATTCCCGTCTTGTCACGGCTAATATGAATTCTTTTTCTCGGCGAGATCCTACTTTAGAAAGAGGTTAAAAATCGTCTTAGCTTTGAATGGGGATAGCGCTTTGGGATGGATTCAGCGGTTTATTTTTCTCTCATTTCGTTGGGACATCATTGGTTTATATCTTCATCTTGCGTTCTTGAATTTTTCTCCCAAGCCTCTTTGCCCAAAGTTGGTCCGGCACTTTTATTCTCACTATCCCCAAGGTTGATAATCAGCGCTCCTTTAATGATTTTCGGCCCATTAGCTTTTTGTAATTAATAATAAAATTATTTCGAAGATTCTTGCTTCTCGTCTTGCTAGGGTGCTTCCTCAATCATATCTCCGATCAAGCGGTTTTGTGTCGAGGTCGGGTGATTCAAGACAACATTCTTTTTTCGGGTCGATGACCAATATTGATAAAAAGGTTGTTGGTTCTAATTTGATTTTGAAACTAGATATGAGGCTTTTGAAGCAGGGTTAATTGGCATTACCTTATCAAAGTTCTTCGTCGATTTGGTTTTTTAAGAAACATTTATCGATTTGATTTGGCGATTGATTTCGACAAGCGGTTGCCAAAGGTGGCATTGATGGTTCTTGGATTTTTTCCATTCTTCGCGAGGAGATCCTCTCTCTCCCTCTTTATTATTACGGCGGAAGTCTTGAGTCGCAATCGAATATGATGCATAATTACGTTCCATATCGCCACGGCTTTCGAGTAGTGGTAATTTGCCGGTTCTCATTTATCTTTTGCGGATGATATCATTATTTTTTGTAACGGGCAGCTTCATTCTATTGCCAAGCATCGTACTTACATCGGATTATGAGCGAATGTTTTGGTCAAGTTGTCAATTATGGAAAAGTAGCTTTACTATTTCTTCTAAGTCATCTTTGGATCGATCAATACCATCTCCATCTCCTACATTCCCTCGAAAGAGTATCCTCGATTTATTTAGGGCGCCCTCTTTTTATGCGGCGAGTACGCAGAACGCAAAAAGGTATTTTGATCCTCTCATTCTCAAGATCAGATCTCGGATTGATTCTTGGCTTGGGCAATTTTTATCTTTGGCTGGAAGGATTACTCTTATTAATTTTGTTCTCCATTCCATTACCACTTATCATCTAGCATCTTTGGATCCCCCTAAATCTGTGATTAAGTTTGTTGAGCGCATGTTTGCTAATTTCTTAAGGGGCAAATTGAGTGTAAAAACGCTCATTGGGTTTCGTGGTGAAATGCTGCACCAGTTAATGAAGGTGGTATAGGTATCCGCTCCCAAAAGATGTCGCTCTTGCCTACTCGATCGGTGGAGATTTCGTACTCAAGACTCTCTGTGGGCTCGATTTATGAAAGCTAAGTATTGCCGTAATTCTCACCCAACTCAAACTCAGATTAAAGGCTCCCATCTCTAGTGCCGTATCTTTGTCTCGCCCTTTGTTTCTTGTGGATCGACACACCAAATGGCTGATTGGTTGGGGTCTTTGTTCGCCTTGGTATGATGTATGGCTTGAGGGAGGTTTACTCGCCAAACCGTCTTCTTCTTCGGCAGATTCTGTTCGTGACTTATTTATAGACCCCTCCTCGTTAAATCATGTGACTGCAGCTGCCCTTTCGTCATCTGACCTCTAGCGCATTGAGGAAGAAAACATCTTTATTTTTGAAGTTGATGATACTGCTTGTTGGACCCTTTCTTCGAACGGTAAATTTTCCATCTCTTCAGCCTGGCAGCATATTCGCACTCCAAACCCAGCAATTCTGTCTTCCAAATTTTACTGACATCGTTTCCTTCCTTCGCAAATCAGAGTCTTCATGTGGCGTCTCCTTCTGAAGCGCATCCCGATTGATGAGGCTCTTAGAAAAAAGGGCATTCATATTGTTTCCAAGTGTTACTGTTGTAATTCAGGCAACATTGAAACATTTGATCATGTCTTTCTCCACAGCTCTTCTTCTGCCTATTTATGGTCGGTTCTAAGTGCTGAACATCAGATCAGATTTAGTTCCTCTTCTATTCAGCAAGCTTGTTTCTCCTGGTGGATTCAAAAAAATCCCTCTACTGCGCAGATCGTCATTCCCTCTCTTATTATTTGGCATCTTTGGAAGAATCGCAATGCCTTCCATTTTGATAATAATGGTATTTCTGCTTCGGGGTTGCTTCTTTCTGTTCGCAGAGACTTGGCTAATATCAAGAGTGCTCACTTGAGACCCCCCTCCAATTTGGTCTCTCTTCCCTCTTTCAAGGTGATTCACTGGATTCGCCCTCCCTCTTTCACTATGAAACTTAATACTGATGGAGCTTCTCGCGGTAATCCTGGTTTAAGTGGTGGTGGAGGGATTATTCGTAACTGTTCTGGAGATTTTATTTTTGCTTTCTCTTCATTCTTTGGTTTCTCCTCCAATGTTGTGGCTGAAGCCAAAGCTTTGCTTCAAGGTGTCCAATGGCTTAAAAATGCGGGTTATAGAGAAGCTCAAATTGAGATTGATTCCAAGGTTCTAGTTGATTGCCTTCAGTCCTCTCACAAGCCTCCCTGGAAATGTTGGGCTATTTGTCTCCAAAGTCAAGCTATTCAAAAAGAAATGAATCTTCACATATCTCACTGCTTCCGTCAAGCTAATAGTGTTGCTGATCTTCTAGCTAACTTGGGTTGTGACTCTGCTGCGTCTATCCAATTTTTCTCTATTTCTGATCTTCCTCAGCGCATCCGGGGTTCCCTCATTTTGGACAAAAATGGCACTCCTTATATTAGGCGTTCGACTTAGTCTTTCCTTTTTTGTTATGTATTTCTTTTTCGAGGTCAGGCTCCTTTGTCCTCCCATTTATAAGGGCAAGGCTGGTTATCCCCCTCAAGTTTGTACTTTCCTCTTTATTTTAATAAAATCTAGCAGGGTGCCGCCCCTGTTTTCCTAAAAAAAAAAAAACAAAAAAAAAAAATTGGGGTAACCAATTTAACTAACAAACTTTCAATATCCAAAATGTGGTTAACATACTTATGATTTGCAAGGTTGACAGTGTAAAATTCAGGTCCATGGGGTTGGTTATGTCGGACGGGGCCCTTTCGGTTTGTATCATAATTTTTTATTTTTTTAAAAAATTAATGAAACAAATATAAAAGATATATAATAAACAAAACACTTCATTCCATAATCAAGAAAATAACACATTTACAGACTTAAAGAAGCAAGAATGTGGAACAAATTGAAAGAATTTGATAAAATATGAAAAGAAAAAGAAGAAAACTTACCAGCCACTGCAATAGAATTGGCGTGGAAGAGTGGAATGAAAAATAAAAATGGAAGGGATAAGGAAAAAAAGAAGAGAACACCGTGCAAATAACGGTTTATTTATGGTCATAAATGTTTTACAATGTAAACTTAAAATGACTTTTATTGTGAAAGAAAAAAAAAGTTCCGAGAGAGACTAAAGAGATATGATCATTAGACATTTTTAGATGAAATAATGCATTTTTCATTTAATTGTATATTGGTATATATAAATTTGGGGCTCTAAAAACCGCACAATTTCATAGGCCCAAGACCCAAGACTCACTGGCGTTTATGCAAGGTCGACCATGATGATTTGAGTGCAATATGGTCGATATGGTTAACTCGTCATCCAATTTTGTTATGAAGATGTTAATGTGGACTAACCAAATGACTTTAAAAAGGGTATTTTTGTCCATTCAATCAATAAAATTTATTTTTTAAATTATTTCAAAGCATGCATGTAAATGTATAATGTATAACCATTAAAAGGGGCTGTTGATTTGGGGGCAATCAGAGATATCATGAACATTGAATTTGTGAATCAAGTGCAAATTAGATACATAATATATATATGAGTTTTGTTTGAATTACATTTTCCACAATCAATTACGCTATAACCAAGAACAAACTCATTGCACAAAGTCCACATTCTTTTGACCATTTACCATAAGTATGTAAATTAATTATAAACCCCACAATTATATGTTTTGTTTGAATTATTCCCTTTACAACCAATTACAACAATGTTTTCTGTTACCACATTTTTTTTAATCACATCTTTATTTGAGTTGACGAGATAGTTATTATAATTTATTTTGAGAATTAATTGAGCTGATGACGTATGATGACGTACCGACACCATGTATATATGACACACACATATACTAAAAGAAACAGGAGAATCTGTAAGACCCCGATTCCCGGTTAGCTTGAATTGCGTGCAATGCTCGCATTTCTTCCTTGGTTTATGGCTTGTTCGGTTTGTGAGAGAGTCTGGATGTGTATGAGAGATCACATTAAGACCAAAACACTATTAAGAGATGCCATATAGTTGTTGACTTGCTAAAGTCACAAGTCGTAACTCGACGATAGTCGGAATGCGACGCGATTGAGAGTTTACTCGGGTTTTGTGTTCCTGACCTCGATTTGGTCCTAGATCTTTACATGACGACTGATTAACATGTTTAGATGTGTTAGAATTCTAGTATGATGCATTCCTTAAGTCTCGTGAAGTTTTGACGCTCCGAGGATAGCAATTCTCCTTATCGCGTAATTTGAGATTAAGCCGGGTGATCGTCTCGCCTTTCGGGAGCTCATTTCTCCTATCTGTTGTTAATCATCTGAAGGGCATTCAGGCCTATTTAATAGCCTTTTGAAGTGTTTATAACCTTGGGTTGTTTCCCGTCGGTTTGCGGTTTCATTTGACGTTTCGTTAGCGAGTTGTTGCGCCTTTCGCCAGTTTCGCACCGGGTTGCTTCGGGTGTTGTTTATGAGAGTTTAGACCTACTTTAAAAGTGGTTTGAGACTTGGATGGTTTAGTTTAATGTATGAGGACATTAAGGGTTCAATTGTAGGCCGTTTCGAAGCTTTAAGGGTTGCGAATGCATGCGGGAGAGTCCGAGACCGAGCAAGGAAACAAAACCGGAGAAGAGAAGTAACCTGTCATGAAGCGCTCGCATGGCCATGACCCCATGCGACCGCATCCTACCTGCTCACTGTTACGGGCAGATTTTGGTATTTTGCATTGTTGTCCAACTTAACTCCACCCAACCCCATCCTAAACCTCTCCCAATTGAACCTAACTATCAACCTATGAGTACTAAACAAGTTTTGGGAGTTTTGAGCGCATGGAAGGCACTTGGCAAGGAGAGACATCAACATGCATTGGACACTTCCTCCCACCCCACTATTCAGCCAAAGAGTGACCAAATCCACCCACCAAGCCTCTCATTTTCTGTTATCTCTCTCCAAAAACGTGGCTAATCATTCTTGAAGGTTTAGGAGAGTTTTCTTAGTGTTCTTGAGAGTTCTTGAGTGATCAACAATGGTGGCCAAAGCTTGAGAAGTCCATTTCCAAATCCCAACCATATAAGTGAAGAGGAGGATGAGGAGAACCCTTTCCACCGGTTGCATGTTTGTTTTGGGTGTTTGAAGTGGTGATTGTAGGTAAGCTACTATACTCTTCTTATATGATTTTTGGTGCTCATTGACCCTAAGGAAAACAAGGGTGCTATTTGAGGTCAATGAGTACACATGCATGATTTGTGCGATTTTATTTTGAAGTTAAGAGTGAACTTGCTAAGAATCATGTGTAGGATGATTTCTATGATTTGTGAAGTATGTTAGGGAGGTTCATTGTGTAAGCTTGGATTTTGATATGATGAGTATATGATTCCTAAACCTAGGGTTTGATCATAAGTTGATGAAGTAAATGGGTTATTGATGATGTACATGATTTTTGGAGTTTATTGGATATTATGAATTGTTAGAATTATAAATGGATATATGTTTGGGAGTTTGGAAGTGTACTTGTTGAATCTCTAGTTTTGATTGTAAACATGAAGAAGAATTTTTACAATGAATTACATGTTTGAATGTTTCGTTTGACTTTTAAGAATAAGAGTTGATTATTATGCATATGAGAGTATGTTGCCATCTAATTGATGATTTTTTGATTATAAGCATGAAGAAGAATTTTTACAATGAATTACATGTTTGAATGTTTCGTTTGATTTTTAAGAATAAGAGTTGACTATTATGCATATGAGAATATGTTGCCATCTAATTGATGAATTTTTGATTATAAGCATGAAGAATAATTTTTACAATGAATTACATGTTTGAATGTTTCGTTTGACTTTTAAGAATAAGAGTTGACTATCATGCATATGAGAGTATGATGCTGTCTAATTAATGAATTTTGGATTATGAACATGTATAATGAATTGTAACGCCCCGTATTCTTTCATGTGCATTGTATGCTTGTCTTTATACCTTCTTGGTTGATTGTGAGCTTGTTTACTTGATTTATAAATGTCTTAGAATCATTCATAGATCATTTTAGAAGTCCATAACATGTTTTGAATCATATAAACTTGTTTGTTGAATCGCCGGTTTAATCGCGTTGAATTTGGCCTTAGCGATTCCTCTCGTTGCTCGTATTTGCTTCTATTTCGACGTACGAAGTGTTCGTTGAGTTCTTGGCTTTATATTCAGGTCTTAACCATGTTGAAACAAACCTTTTTCATGCCCAAGATATCCTAGTTTGATTGGTGTTTGATTGTAGTTGATTCGTTGATCATTCGTCGCGTGGTTCGCGCCTTGTTCCATCTTGTTCCGGGGGTTGTTCGGGTGCGTTTCCGACTTGTTTTGAGTAGGGTTAGACCTTAGAATGGTTGCCCAAAAGTTTGGGACCATTTAGATCAAGTTTAGATCAAGTTTTAGAGGTTCTGAGCCGAGGCGGCCGCATGGCACCTGTGAGGCGCCCGCCTCAAATGCGCAGGGAGCAATTGCGAGTGGTCTCGAACTTGAGGATGGCCTCAGTAGTTGAGGCGGCCGCATGGCCTTGGGTGAGGCGCCCGCCTCACCTGCTTGTCTGTTACGGGATTTTTTTCCCCTGTTTCGGAATTGGACGATTTGTACCCCTTGAACCCATATCTAAACCTATCCTAAACCTCCCTAACCCTTCCCACTTAAGTCCTAACATCCCTAACTAGTTTTTAATGATGAGTTAAGATTACATTAGTGGATCATTAAGCCACAAATCAGATTTAAAAAGGGACCACAAGTTGTTGACACTTGTCCCACTCAAGAATTAGACCAATATAAACCACATTTTAGATTTTTGACTCTCATTCTCACCCTCACTCTTCCAAAAACGAATTTCATCTTCTCTCTAGCTCTTCCATGGCTTCTTGGAGCTAATCTCTTGGTCTTCCCTCATCCATTCATCATTTGCCCAAGCTACCTTCATTAAAGTTGTAGAGCTCAAGAAGAGGAGCATTTCCATCCGATTGGTTTCTTCATTTGCTTTCTTTGGTGTATAACTTGTAAGTTACTTTCTTCATCTTCTTCCTTTAGTTCTCATTGACCCTAAGGAAACAAAGCCTATGGTGGTTGAGGTCAATGAGGGCACATGTATGCTTCCTATGCTATCTTCTTGTATGTTGAGATTTTGAGCTTGTTAGGAGCATGTATAGGTTGGTTTCTTGCCTATGAAAGTTTATAAAACTCTTGTATCTTGTCTAATTAAGGTTTTGAACATGTTAAAGCCATGTATTATATTTGTCATGGAAGTATTGATATATGTGAATGCCCTAGTTTATGCCTTCTTGAAATGTTGTGAAAGTGTTATGTGCTCTATCCTAAATTTTGGACTCTATGATATACGTGAATCACTTTGCATTGCCTTGGTGAATTTAATACCTTGTTGAACCTAGAATTGACCTAGGTTGGGTTATGAAGCACATAGCTTCAATTTCTCCAAATTTGGGAATTTAGAGCAAAGACTCAGCACTGAGTCGACTCTAGGGAATATTTGAACGTGTTGAACTCTAGTTTCAATCCCTACGAAGTTTGGACACCGTTTGATTTGGTTTACTCAAGTATGAGCTTGGTTTGATTGTTTATAACAAGTTTTTATGAAAGGTTGGTTTTGTGCAATTTAATTGCCTTGATATGATTTTATAGTAGAGATTAATACCCTACTTGGTTGGTCGAGTTCGCTCTTGTCGAATTCGGTCCTTAATTGGTTTAGTCAAGTAAATACATACTTGTGCATCACATTGAGTCCAGCTGGCATTATTTGGTTTGTTTATCTAAGTCAGGGTGGGACGATACATCGCCTTCACGAATTATGGGATTCGTGCTCGCTATGGATCGCCGCTCACGGGACTTCACACACCTTCACTGTGGGCCGCAGTGGGGAAGTAGCCCCTTTGCCGTATCAGTTAAGTGCCGCATTGGCTTGCTATCTAGATCGAGAGGATTCTCGGTATAAGTCGATGAATTCACATAACATCGATGGCACGAACCAGTAACAGAATGTTTTGCAGGAGCTACGAAGCGGCCGTGACTATATCATATCCTACTTGTATGATTTAATTTCCCGCACTTATGTGAACAATGTGCTACGTGCTATATGATGGTCATGTATTATAATTGAGATAAATGTCATGCTATAACATGAACATGCATTGTAGTAACTTACTAAGTCTTTCGACTTACCCTATTTGTTTGCTTTGTCTTTCCTTAGATACGAGCCGAGGAGACGTTACGAGATAGACTCGCTTATTCCACGTTTGGTTGTTTGTATTCTAAAGGTTGATCTTTTGGACTTGTTGATTAGCCTTTTATTTTGGAAAGGACGTTGGGAAGCAAGTCATGTAGACTTGGCTTGGGGTTTTTGGATGTTGTTGTAACTTAACTACTTAACACTTGTAATCTTTTGGTATGCCGACTTATATGTCGAGCCTGTTTATATGTGTATGGTTCGCTACAGTTTCTTCCGCTAAAGCTCGTTTAATTATTATTGTTGTTGTTGTCTCCGGCATGTTGTGGCCGTTGAGGTTATTTTCAGCATGTGTTAATATTGTAGGAGTAGTTGTTGGGTTCCGGCTGTAACGTCGCCGAAGACTTGTTTACTTTTAGTTGCTTTTCCGGCCAAGTGTAGCCGAGTCGTTGTTCGTATGCGATGTTGCGCCACATGAATTTTATAATCCTACTTATGCATGCTTGCGTATCTTGACTATTTGGACGGCACGACTCGGGATCTCGCATTGGGGTCCGGGTCGGGTCGTCACATGAATTATCGTTATGGTTAGTGAACCTTTAATTTGGGTTGAAAGCATGATAGGTGAATTTTCACAATAGATTACATGTTTGAATGTTTCGTTTGACTTTTGAGAATATAGTTGACTATCATGCATATGAGAGGGTGATGCTACTTAATTCATGAATTTTGGATTATGAACATGCATAATGAATTGTCATTATGGATTTCATGAATAAAATGTTATGTTTGACTTTATTGGGTTGAGTTGACTTTTATGCATACAAGAGCATGTTGGTCAACAATAATTCATGAATTGGAGGTTATGAGTATACTAGATGAATTTACATCTTGTTTGGATAAATGGTTATTTTGAATGAAAGCATGCTTGATTAAATGTTAACATGAGATACATGCTTGAAATGTGATGGTTGACTTTAAATATTAAGTGTTGACTTATGAATGATGATTTGGGGTTGTTGTTGGGAAGGTATGAATTGTTGGGTTACATAATGTTGTTAACCCTAAGAACATATCAATGAATAATAGGAGGGCTATGATGCAAATAGCTTCTATGCCTTCAAATTTGAAAAGAGTAGAAATGACTCAACGGAGTCGATTAGTGGACTAATATGATTATAGTGAATCACATATTGAGATCCTACGGAATTTGGGGTAGTTTTGATGGAGGTTAAACCTCTGAGCGTTTACAAGTGCATGAAGAACACTTGGGTATTAGAGACTTGATAATATTGTTCTAATGTGTTTATGTGTTAGTTAGCATAGAGATGCATAACTATGTGGTTTAAAAGTAAAAATCTACTTGATTGGATTAGTGCGTAATGTTGTACTTTTCCTTGGTGAGCATTTGAGTATGGATTACCTGTGCTTGTGTTTGAGTCCAGCTGGCGTCTTTTTGGTTTGAGTCTTTGAGAGGACTATACATTGTCTTCACGAATTGTGGGATTCGTGATTTCAATGGATCGTCGTGCCGGGTTGCACACACCCTCCATCGATGGCCACGGTGGGGAAGTAGTTGATCTTAGTTGTAGTAAGTAAACATGACTCTGATCACTACGGAACCCGAACGGGGATTGTTTCGGGGACGTCGATACCACTAATGGGGTTATCGAGGACACGTTTGTTTCCGCAGGAGTTGCACGCTGGAAACGGAAAGGAAAATCATATTCTCTCTTATGTGGTTTATTTTACGAGCACTTGTATGAATTGTTGTGCTACGTGGTTAAGATATGATATACATGAGATGATGATTACTTGATGAAATGTTATGATAAGAAATGTAACATGCTAATGAAATGATGACTTTTGATATAGTGTTATACTAGAGATATAACATGCTAATCATGATTAGAATGCAAACCATTGTCTTTTTTATATAAGTTCTTATATGAATCATGTTAAAAGATGAAGTGTGAGACCCATGGAATAATTGAGTTATGTGGATGATGTTTTGATGAATATTGCAATATGAAGATGACATGTTAAACGTATTGGAATTAAGAATTATATTCTATTGAGATGAATTACTTATGATGAATTATGCAAATGATGTTCTATGAGACTATGGTTAAGTTTCAGTTTGTGTGGTGAGTTATTCCATGAAATGTTATATCATGAGCATGATATGAGATGTATATGTTTTATTTGAGCATAATGTCATGTCATGATATTGCATCTTTAGTAGCTTACTAAGTCTTTATGACTTAATCTGTTTACCTTGTTTTCCTTAGATTCGAGCCGAGATAGTGATTTGAAGGAATCCGCCGAGTCTACGATAGAACGTGTGGTTCTGTGAGAAGGTTGCTATTAGTTTATATATTTGTAGTCCTTGTTTTGGAAAGGTCGATTGATAAGTGAAGTTATATAAACTTCACTATGGGTAGTAAGCCTTGTGATAATTTAATTGGTACTTGTTTATATTATTTAGTCTTTTGTGAGCCGACGGATGTTAGTCGCGCCATGTTAATATTATAATATTGTTTCTATCTATATCAGATTATTTATATCGTTGGTTATGTTTTACTCAGGCATGTTTTTAGCCGTTAAGCATGCTAGACTAGAGTTGTAGACTTAGGTTAATGTTGGGTTCCGGCTGTAACGTCGCCGATGACTTGGTATATAAATTGATATTTAATGATATTGCATGATAGATGGTTTTATTATACGTGCCCAATGTTGCGTCACGTGATTTTTATTTTTGGACCGAGAGATTTATTATCTCTTTGGTTGTGTTAGTTTGAGCTTGTTAGCTCGGGCGCCACCGTTTAATTATGTTACGCTTCCGCATGTGTTAAAGTTATTGGTGTATCGCAGTTATGGCCTTACCCGTTATTTGTTATCTTGTGCGTTTTTTACGGTACGACCTCGGGGTCTCGTATTGGGATCCAGGTCGGGTCGGCACAGAATCTTTTGAATCTGAGGGTGTTGTTAGCATGGACTCAACTAATTATTTTATTTTTTCACAATATACATTTGAAAAGTAATATAATAATAATTATTAAAATAATTAATTAATTTTTTGAAAAAACATATTATGTGCACCATATAATTTATAAACATTATTTTTGAAATAAATTTATTTTTGAAAAGTAATATACTCCCCATGTCTCAAAATTATTGTCTTGTTAGACCGACACACGATTAATTAGAACAATAATTAACTTGATTATTAATATTTATATAATGTGTCGTTTATTAAAGCAAATGTGCATGTTACCAAAAATTAAAATAGAAAGAAAATATAGAGGTAAAATTGTAAAAGTGTTATACTAAAACAGAAAGTTACAAACAAGATAATTTTTTAGGACGGACGAAAAAGAAAAATAGTACAATAATTTTGGAATGAATGGAGTATATATTTTCTCCACTATTATTTTTGTTTATCAAACATTAGAAAGAAAAAGTAAAAAAAGAAAAAGATAGAAGGAATCAAGTCAATCAACCAATGTGCTGCCAAAGTGGACAAGGATGAAACGGTCCATATATATCAACCAGTTGATGTTATCAACCTTTGAGGTGGCCCTCTCCAATGGTTATAAACCTTTACAATTTGGTTTAGAGCTTTCTCCAATTCACCGTTGGAGATGCTCTAAGCACTGAGCATGAATGTATCTCGGATAATTAAACCCAACTGATTTGATGACTCACCCATTACAGTAACTTTCAGAGTTAATATAGCTGATGAATTAACGAGTCTTGCTTGGGGTGAGCAAAAAAAATTGGGATAAATTTCGATCAGTTTACTTTAGACAATTTCCAATTGCTACAGTAATTTATGTTTCTTTTTAACTGGAAAAAACCATTTTTTATGGGTAAAAAGACTATAATACCCTTAATTAACCGAAGGTGCGCTACGGATGATTCACTTAGTGCATCACGTTGCATCCAATTTATGCACCGCGATACATCAATTTAAATTATTTAATCTAATTTTATATCGCGTTGCATCAAATTTATGCACCACGATGCATCAAATTAAATTACCTAATCCAATTTTGTATTACGTAGTACCAAATTTATGCACCGCGATGCATCAATTTAAATTACTTAACCCAATTTATACATTGCATTTTTTTTATGCATTGCATAACACTCAATTGATGCATCGCGCTGCAAAATTGTAATGACCAGATATTCATGTTCCTTCTTTCTTCTTCACAATAAATTATTCAAATCGATCTATCTTTCTGCATCACAAAACGATACATTACGATTCACAAATAATATAACGTGATTCAAAATTGATGCATCCAGAATAAAAAAAGGTGTCCAACAACAACAAATTTATTTTCGAACATTTCATCAAATAGTTTACGTACATAACAACACAACACACAAAGTGAATCTATTTTGAATCAAATACAAACATAATGAAAGAAGAAGAAGAAGACACGGGTGAAACTGAAGATCGGTAAAGGAAAAGAAAAGAGAGTGAGAAGTTAGGTGGTGGAGTAATGAAATTCAATATGAAGAAGAACATCACCTGTAAAAGCCCGATATTTTCTCTATTTTGATTTTTATAAATAAAGGTATTTATTCTTATTTTTTTTTATATTGGACCATGTAATATTTTGTCAAACGATAGCTTAATGATATTATTTGTCTAAATTATATATTTTTATTTACGAATAAATGAGTAAAATTCTAGTTCGTACTTTTTTTCTATTTCGTCTGTCCCAAAATAATTGTCTTGTTTGAAACTTTCTTTTTTAGGACAACACTTTTACTAATTAACTTTACTTTTTTCATTCTATTTTAATTATAGACCATATACACATGAACTTTAAAGTAAATTATACATCAAACTAATATTAATAATGGAAAAATTGTGGATCGGTTTACTTTCTAAAGTTTTTATGTGCTCAAGTACCGTGTGTTTTTTTTTCAAACGGAAAAAAGACACTTTTGTGGGCAAAAAGACTACGATACCCTAATATATTTTTGCACCGCGATTCATCAGTTTAATTGTCTAATCTATTTTTGCAACGCGATACATCAATGTTTTAATCGCGATACATCAATGTTTGCAACACGATACATTAATCCGATATTTTTGCACGGCGATATAAAATCATAATGAACCAGACCACGTCATCCACCTTCTTTTTCTATCTCCTCCGTCGTAAGCCTTCTTCTTTCTTTTCCATCTTCGTCTCTACTGAAAACTCCCAACCATATAATATAGATTCATTACAGTTTCGTATTTTATTAAATAAAAAAAAATGTTGTTGCCCCTATAACCGGACCGGGCAGGTCGATCCCCGTTTTACTGCATAATAATGTTGATTTTTGAATCTAATATGTGTTGAAGTTGTTAAACATAATGATGATATTTTTAGAACAATATTTCAAAAAAATGATCTTTTGTCGTTAAAAAAAGGAAGGTGGCCTTTTGAGTTTGATGTTACAAACTCTGGAAAAAAAAAAGGGGACAGAATTTTACCCATTAATAATCTAATCTAATATATTTTCAAGATAATTATGAGAGTAGGGGGTATGTTTTATGTGTGGGTCCCTCGTGAAGATTCTTTCGCACAAAGTTTACAAGTTAGCTTCACAAAGTTTACAAAGTTAGCTGCACACTCAATATAATGGGTTTTAGTTTGTCGTATCCTACTTGGAATTGCTTACTATTTTTTAAGGCTTAAATCACAAATTGGTCACCCTACTTTTCAGCTTTTTGTATTATGATAATTCTACAATTTTTTTTTTCTATTTCATCATTGTACTAGACCAAGTAATACACGTTAATCACTCCATCCAAAAAATTGGATGAAAAGCTTTAAAATTTTACATTAACCCAAAATACCCTTTTAAAATACCCATCTGCAAGCCGGCAGTTTTTTCACTCACTCGTGAACTCGGCCATAAGTCCGACGGCCAGACCATTGAGTGGCTCCTCCGCCAAGTGAACCTTCCATCATCGCCACTGCCACTCTGCTAGCTTATCCGTCATCGTCAACGTAACTCATCCACTAACTCTTCAATCTCCGCCGCCCTTGATCGAAGCCGTAAATCGCACCGACACTTAATTACGCCCACTCCTTTTATTCTCGGCAAGAGGCTCCGGTCCCGACGATGATAGCCTTGAGCAGGTAAAGAAGATAGCATGGCTTCGACTCTTGTAGTGGCGCCCGCCCATTCTTCCGGGGATTCCCGCCCGGCTAGGTCGAACTTTGGGCAGTTTGGAGCCGCCCCGGCGCCACCGGATATGGTTGGTCCTTCTCCGACCTCCGTGGCTTCTCAATCGTTCTTTGGGAGGTTCTTACACAACATCAATCAATGAGAGGCGTCGGCTAGGGTTGAAATTACCTACCGATAGCTCGGGGCCACTTGAATTTGCTCGCCTTTATCCGCTCCCGCCTCCACCGGGCGGCGAGAGACGATCCCAGTGAACTTCCGCCCTGTCGGTATATAAATATGTATGCCGTTAATTTCTTGAATATGTGTGTGGAGCGATGAATTTTTAGTATCTTTTAGGGTTAGGGTTTTAGCTTATTTCAGCGAGTGAAATTAAGGTCTTTTCAATTTGATGAATTAAGTACTCCATTACATTAGGGTTTTAGCCCCCCCCCCTTCTTTTGTTCATTTTGCATTCTGTCACTAGGGTTTTAGACTATCAGTTAATTCAGGTTCCGGATCTTTATTGGAGTTGATAAAGAAAAATAGAGTCAATAATTGGGATAGCATGGGTGAAGATTCACGATATGATTGTCAAGGGATTCCACAATTTGAGGGCAAATATGGTTGACTAACTTTACTTGGTTTTAATATGTGTAGGCAAACAAAATAAAGGGCATTCATGTCTTTTTCATCATTTCCATCCAAGATAACTAACGGAAAGGAGGCAGAGTGACCAATTTGTTATTTGTTGTGAAGTACAATGATGAAATAGAAAAAAAAAAATTGTAGAGTGATCATATTGCAAAAAGCTGGAAAGTAGAGTGACCAATTTGTGATTTAAACCATTTTTTAATGGGTTTTTATCATTCTTCCGCCTCATGACTCACCTAGGCTATTGTTTGACTCGTGCTGTTAGCTTTGATTCAGCCTCGGTAGAGATTGAGAGTTTCTCCACTTCCTTCTTCGGACAAGATAGAGAGAGAGGAGTTTTGTACTTTTGAGCTAGGAATTGACCCGTCGACACCGTAAAAGTTGTGGGTTTGTACCAGACTATCATAGAAGGTTTTTAATTGGACATCGAAATACATAATTCAAATATGTTAAAATTAGGGTGTCGAAATTTAAAAATCCATTGCTCAATTTGGCCATCAAAATGAAAATATTGGGCATCGAAATGCATAATTGAAATTTGTCAAAATTTAGACGTCGAAATTCAAAAAGTCACTGCTCAATTTGGGCATCAGAATGAAAGCATTGGGCATCGAAATGCACAATTGAAATATGTTAAAATTTGGGTGTCGAAATTCAAAAAGTCACTGCCCAATTTGGACATCTGAATGAAAAAAATGGGTATCGAAATGCACAATTGAAATCCATCAAAATTTGTGTGTCGAAATTAAAAAATTCACTGCCCAATTTGGGCATCAGAATAAAACATTGGGTATCGAAATACACAATTGAAATCTGTCAAAATTTGAGGCGTCGAAATTCAAAAAACTACTACCAAATGAATAAATTAAACACTGCTACCAAATATCAGCAAATTGGGCATCGAAATGGTAAAATTGAGCACTGCCACCAAATATCAACATAGTTGGACCTCGTAATGGATAAAATTGGCGTCATAATGAATAAATTAAACATTGTCACAAAATATCAACAAAGTTGGGTATTAAAATGGACAAAATTGAACACTAGCATCAAATATCAACATAGTTGGGCATCAAAATGGATAAAATTGGTGTCATAATGAATAAATTAAACACTGCCACCAAATATCAACAAAGGTGGGCATCGAAATGGAAAAAATTGACGTCAGAATTAATAAATTAAACACCACCCCCAAATTTGTGTGTAAAAATTGGGCATCGAAAAACTTTTGAAACCCAAAACATTGTTTAAACATCATTTTTTTGGTCTTAAATCGAAAACATCACATGGTAATCCTAATGAGTCTTGTAAATATCGTTGAGAGCTTCAATTTGATATGTGGTGGGTCATGTGGTTCATACGGGATCATAAGTTATGAAGAAAATAATCGAAAAAGATGAAAAAAAGGTCGGCAATGTGTGAGGTTCCCGGGGTGCGACCGCGCCCCCTGGCGTGCGTGATGCGACACCACCGCTCTCGTTCCACCCTCCCTTGTTTAGGGAAGACGAAATCCAAAGTGCGAGAGGAGTGTCTATATTAGCACGTTGGAATGTGCCTCGGTTGCCTTGAGTGGATTTTGTATCCAAAATGGGAACTAATGTTTCCTCATGTCAGGTTATCCCTTATTTCGTGGATAACAGGATATGGGAATGCATTACCTTTCCATTCTCATTCTCCCCTTTTTTCGTCGGGGGGATAATAGAAGTGCAAGAAAAGATATTGCGACGCCCCCACTTATGGATTTATTAAAATGGCCTTATGGCCCAATCGATCGCTATGAGAGCTATGGGTTTCCTCGAGCATCAAGTTATCCCTTGTTTAGGGGATACGATATGGGAATACATCACCCTCCATTCCCGTGATCTCCCTTTTTGGGAGAACAGAGGAAAGTGCAAAGAGGGAATGTTGCGTGGCCCCACCGGATCGAAAGTTTTTAGAGTCGCCACCTTTATTTTAAGGCAAAAATAAAGGAAAACCGTAAGAGAAAACAGAGATTTTAGAAAACGGGTTCGGGGCTAAGTTACGAGTTGGGAAGGTGTTAGCACCCAACTCAGCCCTTTCGGTCTCAAAGCGTTTTTGGTCGAAATATGCTCATTGTTATATTAATCTAGCAAATAAATAAGGTCTTATTTTGACAAGGGAAAATTAAATGATACATTTGGCTACATTATTCGACTCATGACGCCTCCTTCCAATAATTACAAACACATTTAAGAATATTTGGCCATTATAACGGCTCTTTTACATAATTTCCTAATCTAATCCGGGCGAACTAGCGGCTTATGGCTACATTGTGCGGATTTAAAATACAACTTTTGAAAATAAATAGAAAAAATATATAAATGAAATAAAAATAAATACGCCTTAAAGGTATTACCTTTTTAGGCGGTGGTGTTTCGCTACGTCCCCTCTGCGGAGAGGAGTCTTTTTTGTTTTGAATTGAACTGACCGAATTGAACTGGATTTGAACTGGTTGAGGGGGGCAGTCAACTCAGGCGCAGTGGTGACTTTATTTGGGTATGTTTTTGGCCTTGGTTCTGGGAACCTAGACTTAAATTTGCCTTGCCTTTAGCTCGTTACTCTGGCGAGCAGTAGGCGGCTTATTTTGGGATTTTTGGACTTGGGTTTTAAGATGGATACCTAACAACTAGGCTAGGGATCACTTATAACCTATGGGTTTTTGGTTTTAGCAGTTTGGCGGTTTGAGATTTTAGGGGCTTCCACTCACCTATCTCGCACCTCTCGTACTAAATGTATCGCAATAACGGCAGCTTCGCCGCGATCGTAAAATCTCGGATGAAATTGTGTGTCCTCAAATGAGGCTCGGCATGTCTATTTATACTTCATTTAGGGACACTACTGAATTCTTTTCATTTCTTCTCCTCGGTCAGATTCTCGCGCATAAAGACTGTACCAATTCTTTTAGGAGAGAAACGCATATGAAAGCTTGGTGCCACCTGCTTATGCTTGCGCGGCACCAAGCTGCCTCTGGGGTGGCACCAACCTCTTTTTGAAGTTTGACACTTTCCTCCCCGCAGCTTCACCTGCTTTATGATCCTACTTTTCCTTTCGCATTTTTGACGCAACTTGACATTTGTTAAGTTTTAACAGTTCTTGATATTTTATGTCGATTACATACCGAGGGAGTACGAAATTGGGGTGTCTGAGAGCCCCTCACGATGGAGTTCTGGGGGGCGGCACTTTCGGCTTCTTGAGTAGCGAACATCGTTGATTAACTCTCAATTCGTTCATTTAAGAAACAGGGAGAATGCAATTGGTAGCAGTTATAATGCAGTGACATCTTATCCAACTCATAACCTAGACATTTTTGTCGGTTATAAAAATTATCGAAGTTTTTAGCGAGATGTGAATTTAATGTGCTCGATGGTCGGACCTACTAATGTAAATTTTGCCTGCGTATTCCATTAAAGGAAATCGGACCAAGCGTAGTTCGAGGCCAAAACCTTAAACTACAATGGAAAAAGATTTTTGTGTTTTTGGCCGTATGCTCCGTCAGAAACCGTTGTCAAATACGGTATGAAGATTTGAATGTTTTAACATTTCCATTGAAGCGTGTTAGAAAAATTTTCTAATATCTTTGGGCCTTGATCATTTGTCTTGTTTCCGGACATAATCCGAAACTTTCAAATATCGAGAAAATTGTGTTGGACTAAAGATCGTTGTCGAGCATTTCAAATCTGTTACCACAATTTCAACCGGTCAATACCTTGGCATTGAAATGTGTTAAGCTTTCTAGGTATAATACGGGCCTTGATCGGCTGTCTTGTTTCGGACATAACACCGAAAATCTTTTGAATATCGAAATTGTGCTTGACTAAAGATCTTAGTCGCGAACGGCGGAATTAATCATTCTTCAATTTTTTTTCGAAAATTGTGCGATGGAAAACATTCTTTTTCTTCCCTTTTTTTTGTTTTTTATTCCTCTTTTTTTTGTTTTTGAAATATTCATCTTTTTTGTGTTTTTGAAATATTCCTCTTTTTTTTGTGTTTTTTGAAATATTCATCTTTTTGTTTTTTGAAATATTCCTCTTTTTTTTTTGTTTTTTGGAAATCAAAACTCAATTTGAAAAAGAGTTTTTTTATTTGAAAAAGAGTTTTTCTTTTATTTGAAAATAAAACCATTTTTTT